>SNQJ01S0000401.1:24653-64466 GCA_010110895.2 Picea sitchensis | reverse complement strand
AATTGCTTTAAACACATAACATTTCACTTGCAATAATTTTTCAAGTTTTTCAAGTCTTCTTCATTTTTAGATCACATATGGTGGGACGGGAAAAGTACTTCTTTATTATTAACTTCACTAAAGAAACTTACAATGATGAAGTCAGCCATTGCTCCGTGAATCTAGTCATGGGCTCCTCTTTTACAGTGCACCGATTGCTAACACACTTGCTTCTCTTCTTCGTTGAAATCACAAAATGGTTGTAGAATCTTGGGCAAAGGGGGATACGAATTCGGGTAGAGTTTCTTTACTATGTTTTTCCTCCTTCTTAAATGGGACCCTTACCCCTTCTTTTATAGGCTATAAGGAGCTAGGTATTTAGTCGAATGACTGGCCATGCATGGTCGAAAGGTTTAGTTAACTTACCCAAAACTGTGTGTTCCGTCAGAAAATTTCCATTTTTCGTGCTTTTGTAGGTACACGCAGGATGTAGTGGATCAGCTAGAGTGTACACGCGGGTTGTAGTGGAGTAGGGCACGTGGTCCTTTAAAAAGGGTGTTTTTAAGAAGAGTTGTTCAGTATTGGCTTGGAAAATAAGGCATATGAGATGGCATGATGTCAAGTAAGTATGTTTGGTGCAAATTAGGGTTATAACAGATGCCCCCTAATGTGTGAGGTCAGAAGAGTATCTAATGGCTGAAATACATTATCAATCTTTATCAACGTACCAAACCAGACAGCCCAAGGACCAGAATTCGGGAGGTGCCATCTGCAAAATAACAATTGTCTCACCGAGGTGGGCATACCCATGCTCGGAATGAAATAAAATCATGGCTACCAATCAAATACATTGTATATCCATGTCATATAACTATATAAAGTGTATCCGTGAGCAATACACAATGGATCTACATCTCGAAATCAAAAAGATATAGATTTATAGTATCCATCTTCTAGAAGCTGATAAGTCTTGATGGCTGGAGATGAGGTCTTTAAATCTCGAGCATCAACTTCAAAATCTTAAAAACTCGGGTAGGAGTGTAATATGAGTGTACGAATTCACTACCCAGAGGTCTTCGATGGTTCGTTGGTCATGGACTAAAGGATCTTGATGATCAGACTGGAGGATTCATTGATTTCGAACAAAGACTTGATTGGACTTTCGAGATGGTCGGGCATGAGGGCAAGAGACAAACTGCATATGGGCCGAATCAGGCTTGGTAAAAATTTCCCTTGGACAATAGCACGACAAATGATGAGACTCAGGTCGCATGATATTTTGACATAAGTTCACGATGCAGGAGGCACCGCAAACTCTCCATATGTTTGGAAGAATAACCAAATGGAGGACATAGCTCTATGTAGCGAGAACAACTTCCTAAGGTCATATTAAATCCCAGGGAGTGACAAACAAACGAAAGGATGTTCTTTGTCCAAGGGCGACTCATTGAGCTGCCAATAAAAAGAAAATACTTTTCCCTTCCTCTTTTTGGTGTATATTTGATTTTTTTGTCTTTTTCAATAGTTTTGGAAGGGTTAAAAAAGAATAAAAGAATGCTACATTACAAAGGAGGATCGAGTGTTGCAAACATACTAGTTCCAAGCGCATGGAACACAGGGATGCTCAAGGCAAAGGGACATATGCAAGAAAAGGACACTCGAGAAAAATCCTTCAGGGGCCAAAGGTGTCAAGACGCAGAGGCAAAGTGCTACAAGGCTTGCATATAAGGCATGCTTCAGATGGTTCAGTTGAGAGCAACATGGAGCCAGCATTAGACCAAAGATGCAGGTATGAAAACATGGTCAAAAAAGCACACAATGGTAATGTCCTTCAATGTAATTTTAATGAGCCCAGAGAAGGTAAGCTCGGCGGTTTTTCATATTTAGAGAGTCTAAAAAAACGTAAAAGGAGACTCCGTTGGGGTACCTTTTTCGAAGATAGTCTAGTTGACTCGAAAAATGGGTAAACTAGCACCGACCAGACGTCTACTCAAAACCATTTTAACGAGTGTGATAGAGACAAGATCACTCGATGATTTTTTCATTTTTAAGGAGTCTGGAAAAATCTTAACTATGGACTTCGTCAGGAATGTTCTTCTGGACCATTTTAACGAGTGTGAAAAAATAAGGTCGCTCGACGATCTTTTCAATTTTACGGAATCTGAAAAGAGCTTAACTGTGGACTCCATGGGGGTTCCTTTTTCATAAATTTAGTCCCTCAGGCCCAAAAAAGGGTTAAAATCATACCTGAGAATACTCTTCTAGAGAACCGAAGCTCCTAGAGTATACCTTTGTTCGTGCAGTTGACCATCCAAACCGAAAAAGGGGTAAACTACCGTCGAATAGATGTGACTTCAACTTTCAGTTTAGCAAGCATGAAGGTCAACAAGATCGCTCGGTAATCTTTTCGCGTTTAGAGGGTTTGAAAAGAGATTAAAAGAAGACCCGTTGGGGGCTACGACTCAAGTATGAAACTGGTTCAGGTAGAGCCCGATGTTAGGCTCAGACCAAGAGTCTCTTCGATACTCAACTTGGAAAGTCTCCCAAAAGGGAAGAAAACACAAACCACAGTGTAAGTCCTCCTGTGGTATAGAAACAGTAGTCATGGCTTCAAGGATAGCCTCATCTGAAGGCAATTCAAAATTCAAGAAATCACACAAACGAGGGTCCACAGTCCTAAAGGGTGAAGTAAATTGACCATACTCCATATGATGATGGAGGTTTTGGCCAGGACTAGCAGAGTCTATCAACGAAGAATTACAAGCACGAGGGCTTGAGGATCTACAAACAACGAGATCAGACTCAGAAGGATACTCAAGCCCACTTAAACCAAGAGAGGGAAGCAAGGGCTCCCATGCCCCCATTGGATGAACCAATGGATCAATTGTTGATTCCAAGTATCGAGAGGAAAATAGGATTTCACAGGTTCTTGCTCAGAAGCAATTGAACACCGAGGATAAGATGCCACATAATCAACCCATGGCGGGGTGGAGTCTACACGAACACTAGGAACATATAAAGGGGCAGCCTGAACTAAAGCTGAATTAGGATGGTGATTATCATATGCTAGCTGGTCAATAGTGACAATTCTTCCATTGTGAGGGAAATGCATCACCTGGAAGAGTGTATATACCACAGCGTCCATAGCATATACCTAATCACGTCCGAGAAGCATATTGAAATCTAACGGGCCTTGCACCACTATAACATCAACACAGACAATATTCCCACCTAACGAGATAGGCAACTGAGGAAGAACCCCTAAATATTCACTAGGATGTCTGTCAAAATCCAACAGTTCATGCGAAGCAGATGCAAGCTCGGGAGATCCCAAGACTTTCCAAACCGAGGAGGATAAATTACTTGCATAGGATCCTTCATCCACAATACATCAATGGATGTTTGTTGAATTAACTTCAACCCTTATTTGAAATGGTGTAGAGGAAGGAAGACGAGGCTCAACAAGGTCATTCCAATCAAAGGAAACCATCCTAGGGCTTGGAGGGGGTGTGCTCGGAGCGAGCAAAATCCCCCCTTGTTCTAAAAATACCGAATCGAAAATGCTAAAAGCATAGTCGATAGACACGTCACTCCCCGAAAGAAGAGTGGGATCATCTGATGACTGCATTGGCATGACCACTTTCACAACCAATGGATGAATAGAGTGCGAGACTACATGGTCTAAAGGCACCTCACCCCCCAAAATAGGAGTGGGATCAACTGATGACTGCATTGGCATGACCACTTTCGCAACCAATGGTTGAATAGGCTACGAGACTACATGGTCTAAAGGCACCTCAACCCCCAAAAGAAGAGTGGGATCAGTCGATGACTACATCGGCATGACCACTTTCGCAACCATTGGCTAAATAGGCTATGAGACTACATGCTCTAAAGGCACCTCACCCCCCAAAAGAGGAGTGGGATCAGCCGATGACTGCATCGGCATGACCACTTTCTCAACCAATGGTTTCATAGGTTGAGAGACTACAAGGTCTAAAGGCACCTCACCCCAAAAAAGAGGAGTGGGATCAGTCGATGACTGCATCGGCATGACCACTTGCTCAACCAATGGTTGAATATACTGTGAGGAAACCTCAGAAGAATTAGAATCAAAAGAGCTTGTAAACAGGGACCACAATCTTTGTACCTCTGGAATGCCAGGGCATAAATGAGTAAGGTGATATCCCTTGCAAATATTACAATGAAACTTAGGCTTGCGTCCTATCTGTCTAGGTTTCTCAACATAATCAATTCCTCTAGCATGATTGGCAGTGGTTGGCTGCACATCTCCAACATGACTTGCAAAGGTTGGTGATGGGTCGATAACATGACTTGCAGAGGCTACAAACCTATTGCCAGTATGACTAGCAGTGACTGGACTTTTTCCCCTAGCATGACTTGTAGAGGGTGAGTGCTTGCCCCCAGCATGACTTGCAAAGGCTAGGTGCTGGTCTTCAACATGACTTGCAAAGGTTGTCGACCTATCTCCAACATGACTTGCAGAGGTTGGTGATTTCTTCTTCCTATTCTTCCTCTTTCTATTTCGTTTAGACTTCCAGTTACTAGTAACTATACTTTCACCAAAGGCAGGAGAAGAAGGGGGAGAAGACTTTGTTGATGAAGAAACATCAACAGGGTGCCCATGCCTTAAGGTGCTTAACTGAGAATCATCAAGAGCATTCGGTACATTTGGAATGGTACCCAACCAAACCGGTTGTCCCACATTCAACCCAGGAATGTACAAAGTGGCCATCAAAGGGACACAACGTTTCCAAAGAAAGAAAAAGCACAAGAATCCCCTTGCGAAGGGGTTCCTTGGTTGGTATTGTCAAGAACTTTATCCATGAATATCTTATGCAGAGGTTCTCCCCTTGCAGGATCATTCAAATGCATAAAAGTCTCACACACTAACTCTGAAGAACCAATGTTATCAAAACAACGCCTATAAAGAGGCAGCTCCTCATTTCTAAGCAGAAGACTGAAAAGTCCTCTCAACCGGTGGAGTGGGTGGTCTACCACCCTAGGTCAAAGACCCAAAGCCACGACTGACTAACTCACTATGGAAAACTAGGGAGCACAGAGCACACACTAAAATTTCCTAAACGCAAATCAAGAAAACGACTAACTATTTGGAAGAACAGTTACACCAACCAACACTAGAGAAACTTACCGGTGCAAGTGCAAATCGAATATGGAAGCACCCTCCGGGTATACTCTGCAAAGCGTGGCCCAATGTCTACCCTAGGTACTGCGGTATACCCCCGTGGTCACCTGTGTAAGTCCCTAAAATAAAGGCAACTAGGTTGCCAGCTCGTGAACAATCACCAAGCGGGTACAGTCGACAATCAGGTGGACCACAATGAGCAGGGTATCAAGATTGAAACCTATCAAGGGAATCGAAAGCAAGTGTTCTGGAAGACGACTGAGGACCTCGAATAGATTGAAGACCCACGAAGCTTCGTGGAAAATGAGATCAACAAAATCCCAAGACAAGTCCTCTATATGCATTCCCCACTGTGCTTGGTCCGGCTTTGGAGGGGTTATCTCCCCTACCTTTCCGCACGTGACCTCATGTTTATCCCTTGTGTTAGAGGGGGGTCCTAGATAATTTCCATGTTACTGGACTTCCACACTCCTTAGCACAGACTCTTATGTATGTTTTGCATCCTTGAAGAGTTTCCTCTCCAACCTAAATCAAGGCTCTAGCCTAGACTAGTTGATGGACCCTACAAACATAAAGTCTAGTTGATTTTAATTAATCGTTAATTTTTTATGGCTTGTTTTACTCAAAAGGGTACGGTATTGCAACTGATGTTGTTAAGACTCTTGTAGAAAAATGAAATGATGAGAACTCTAGCAAAGAAGGATTGTCTTTCTTATTTTTCTTTTGAAATGCTTTTAATATGAGAAGAAAACACAACACTATGCTAATTTCTTTTTCTTTTTCAAATAACAATGCAAGTCAAATGCCAAGAAAGAAAGAGAACTAACAAGATATTTTTTTATATATATTGTCTTCCAATCAAAGCAGAAGTAACAAAATATTCTAAAAGAAGTTGATGAATGCACGATTCATGCCCCCCCCGGCCATGAGGGGGAATTTTGTTTTAAAATGCAACTTATTTTTCTCAAAATTCCAAGCTAAAAATAAGTTAAAAAAGCTAGGAAACACAAGAAATATTTCAATGAAAAAGAAACCTATGCTGGAATCCGACCTAGGTTAAAACTGCTATGAAAGAGACCAAGATTAAATCAAGGAAATCCCTGAGAGGTATAACTCTTGATAAGGAAGAGGATGACTGCCTCTCTTTAAACAAAAATTTTCTCAACAGGCACGCTGCTGACAATTCAACAGCCAACGTGTGCACGCGAGCTATGTAAGGTCAAAGAGCGTGTACATGCATGTAGGCCTTATACAGGCTGTGTGTACCTATGAAATTCTTCAAAAAATGAAAAAATCATCAAACACTGGCAAAGACTACTGGTATTGAGAACCATAGTCCCTTGAAGACTCAAAAACTTACTTTCACAGAAAAGAAAAACAATTCAAGGGAAATTTCATAGAACAAAATCAATCTGAGGTTACCTAAGCTACAAACTACAAAAACAGAGACCAGAATGAGTTTCAGAAAACCCCTGAGAAGGATCACTTCTGACAGGGAAGAGGATGACTGCCTCTTTATTAAAAAAAAATTGAACCTAGCCACGCTACTGTCACTTCATCAGCTAGCGTGTCCACACACACTGTGTGAAGATTGGGCACATGTACACGTATGCAGGCCTTATACAGGTCATGTGTACCTCTGTGACTTCCGTAAAATAAAAAGCAGCCAAGCAAAGAAAGTAGGGAATACTGGTATGGAAGACCAGAATCCCTACTAGCTCAGACTTTTGTAGAAACTCAGAAAAAGGTAGTAAAACCAATTAAAAATACCCAACACGTATCCCTAGAAAACCCGAGAGATTCCCAGTATGGTCGCCAATTCTGTTGTGAGTGGGAAATCCCTCCTACAGACTAGCACTTAGGGTTTTATCATGCATGCAGAAAAGACCTAAAGATTCCTACTTTTTACCATCATCCCAGACCTAATCCCCATTATTCTTAAGCAAATACACAGTTAAGAAGATCATGTGAACATACCTTATTTCCGACATTTTGTATCGATCCCTCTTCACGCTTGGTTGCTCTTTGACTGCAACTCTCCTCCCAAGGCTAACCTTCATTCACAAAATACAAACAAAGAACTCCACATGCATTTGATCTACGGATTAATGGGTTAGAGATTTAATCAATCATGTACGCAATAAACAATGAAAACCTCATATGGTGGGACAGAAAAAGTACTTCTTTATTATTAACTTTACTAAAGCAACTTACAATGATGAAGTCTACCACTGCTCCATGAATCTGGTCTTGAGCTCCTCATTTACTGTGCACCGACTGCTAACACACTTGCTTCTCTTCTTCGTTGAAATCACAAAATGGTTGCAAAATCTTGGGCAAAGGGGGATACAAATTCGGGTAGAGTTTCTTTAGTATCTTTTTCCTCCTTCTCAAATGGGACCCCTACCCATTCTTTTATAGGCTAGAAGGAGCTAGGTATTTAGTCGAATGACTGGGCATGCATGGTCGAAAGGTTTAGTTAACTTACCCAAAATTGTGTGTTCTGTCAACAACTTTCCATTTTTCGTGCTTTTGTAGGTACATGCGGGCTGTAGTGGGTCAGCTAGAGTGTACACGCGGGCTATAGTGGAGCAGGGCGTGTGGGCCTTTACAAAGGGTGCTTTTAAGAAGAGTTGTTCAGTACTGGCTTGGAAAAAAAGGCATATGAGATGACCTAATGTCAGGTAAGTATGTATGGTGAAAATTAGGGTTATAACAACCTATCATTCACATTTGATGTGCAAAGAATGTCACCCGGACTGTCTTCCCCAAACAAGAATTCCATTAGGGGTTTTCATGCTTCTTATTGAACCCAACATCTGATCCAATGAATTCTTAAAGATTTCAAATGTAAGTGAAGAATTGTGTCTATCCTTCTTTCTTCGATCTGTAGACATATCTAGAATGTTTTTTTTGTTTTAAATGTAACCATTACATCTAAAAACGGACATACAACAATTTTTGTTAGCTAGAACCATGATATATCATTTTGGTATTATATGCACAATTTTTCCTTTTATGGTCACCAAAATATTCATTCTGACTTCACGTGATCTAAGTTGCTCAATCCTCAAATATGGATGAATACCTGGAATCCTCTTTCCGATACCTTTCCAATGATTGCTCCCTTGCTCAATTCTGAGCTTTGAGTATAAAGTTATGATCCTTTAAAACTTGTGTTTTTTCTCTAATGCACTTCTTGTGCAGAGGGTCTCTTTTCTCTGAGCTAATGGCTCTTAGATATTTTTTGGACGCTATCATAAAGTTCCCAGGTCTTCATTACCTCTTTAGATGTATGTTCAAACCAGAGAAAACCCATGGTCTTCCTTCCTAACCCCTTTTCCCTTCTTTAACACAATTTTCGGGCACTAACCCCATTTCTTCATCCCTCAAATTACACGTGACCACAGGCTATGACCCAATGCTATCAGATAGGTGCTTATTCGAAGCCTTGAGAGCTTTGGGATTCAGAAGCTCTTTCTACTTTGTGCCTTATTTCTCCCGAACACTCGAAGTGGGGTGGATCTATGTTCCACAGCTCCTCAACAACCGATGGATAGGATTTATTACAAAACTTCGAGCTTCGAAAGTTCTGGGTTGTCCATAATCTCCAACCTTTTGGAGTGCCCAATCTCTATACTATGGTATCTATTGCCACGTACCTTCTCTTGATCAACGGTCGAGATTAACTCCGGCCTCTGGGAGTTCTCGACTCAATGCAACCACAACACAATTCCTTTGGAGTACCAAGTCTCCAGACCTTGGGATCATGCACCACATGTCCCATGTGATCAACAGTCAAGATATACTATGTTCTTTAGGCCTTCGGGAGTTATTGACCTTGACTGCTTATACCTTGAATCCTTCGGAGTGCCAAGTCTCTGGAATACGAGATCTACTGCCGCGTGTCCCTCTTTGATCAATGGTGAGGATTTACTCTACTCTCCAAAGCTTCGGGAGTCTTTGTACTTTAACAATTCTTGACCAAGTTTAGCTGCTTTGTGCAACCTTCAGGGACCCCACCAACCATGCTCAAGAGGAGTGCCACATGGAGGAATACTAGAAACGGACACGTGGTCCAATCAGGTGGGTGACATGTGTCACATTCTAACTGGCATAATCAATCTTTGAAGGGTACATAACTCAATCACATGTGGTACGCATCTCGTGTGTCCACGTCATCTCAGGTGATATCATCAATTCACGTCACTTCGGGACTTTAGGGCTCTGAGACTTCAAAACTTCGAGACTTTGAAATATTTTACACTTTCACACCTCAAGTCTTTCGAATTCTGAACTCCCAAACTTCTTAACCTTCCAGGTCCACATAGTACAGTTGTCATCAATTAAGGTGGTGACATGTGGAAGACCTAGGTAGGTCTGTGTCACTCTAGATGACATCATCTTGCCACGTCATACCTAGCGCTTCGGGACTTCAGGGATTTCCTACCTTCGGAATTTTCTCCAAGCTGTCGAACTGTCGAACTGGTCCACATCACTCTTGGTGACGTTACTTCAACACTATGGGACTTCGAGGATTTCTTTCCTTTCGCATAACCACAAACCATTCTTCTGGAGTGCCAAAACGTTGAACCTTCTTAATCTTTGGACATGTATCCCTTGGAATAGACAGCCCGGATTGGTTCCGGATTTCGGGACTTCAATAGTTTTCTCTACTTATAGCTTTAAAATGATCAGAGGGGTGAAGTCTGAAGGACTTTGGTGCCTAACCTCCATGCATCTTCTCCCAATCTGAAGGTTATGGGCGATATGTTTCCCTTCGAACAGATCCAACGACCCAATACCACATCTGTTGTGGTTTATCAAATTGTTATACTCCTAAGCTTCTGAACACAATCCAAGTGTTCTCTTAGCACCCTTTTGGCACTCTGTACATCAAAACTCTCTGGAATTTTTACTCCAAAATACTTGTTCTTGGCCCATCTAGGTTTAGTATTGAAACCATGGGCTATGAACTTGAATTTTGTCCATTTTGACAACAATTCCTTTCCGAAACTTTTTCTTCAACTTCCACTTACATGGCCCATCCAGGCTCAGTGTTGAAACCATGGGCTCTGAACTTGAATTTTTTCCATTTCGACAACAATTCCTTTCCGAAAATGTTTCTTCAACTTCTTCTTACATGGCCCATCTAGGATCAGTGTTGAAACCATGGCTTTGATACCATTTTGTAATGTCCCCAGTCACCCAAGCGACTGGGCAATGCCACAGAGGAAACATATTTCTTCTCTGATACCATTTTGTAACATCCCTGAACATCCAGATCGGGCTATTGTACTCCAGAAAAAGCTCTGATAACCAATTAGATACCAATTTGTAGCATACCATCCATAACCTATTGGGCTATGCCACACAGATATTCTTGTGGAAGCATCATACACATCGAGGCCACCTAGGTTAGGACATGCTACCTCATAGAAATGACAATTATCATGTGCATATATATAAACATAAACAAACAACATATTCTCTTAATACACATATTAATGTGGAAATAATAGTAAGCCTACACATACAACATATACAGGAATTACTCATCATTTATAACATATGTACAAATACACATCATGTAAATGAGCATAAAAGTGGAACTTATCTTTTAATAGAAGACCACCAATTGTGTGCAGACCTTCCACGAACCTCCCATCCATAGACCACGTTGTTCATCACTCTTAGCAGTGGGTCACCCCGGAGCTGGGACTAAAATCCACCTAGGGCAAAGGAATCCTAGGCTAGGTTGAGCCTATGGGAACTACACATTGCAACATGAAGGATTTCCTCCTAAGAGCCACTTACACCCACCACTCACAAAATCTCATTCCCCACATGCATGTCCTACCCCAGGAGTGTACACCTTCACTCTCCAATAGTACATCAAATGATACACCTCCCTTTCCTTGGGCTTCAGCAACAGGATGGATCATGAATTCTCAGAGCTTTGTATGTGCTATTGGACTCCCTCTAGGAGAACTCACTTCCCCAGCAAACTCTCTCACCTAGAGAGAGTTGCTCGCAGGTCTGACAACTTGCTTCTTCAATCACAACAAACTCTCTCTCACCTGGAGAGAGTAGCGCACAGGCCTGACAACCTGCTTCTTCAAACCATCTCTTAAGCAAATACAACAACAATATTTGGCTAACACACAGGTGATGGTAACAACCGAAAACAGTAAGGACATAGAATATGGAAGAAAGTCATGCTCAGCCAAGGAACTACGTTGGAAGCAACATCAGACTATTGAGGCATGGTATGGGTTCAGGAAAAGTACAGTTGCATTGTACTTCACAGGAAAAGTATGGGATAGTTCACAGTGCCTGCAGGTTCCAGAGGTGTGTGAATGATGCAGAGGTCAACGATGAAGGCAATGGCTCAATGTGTGAATCAGTGGGTATGGAATACTTGTGAGAATCGTGAGGGTCACGAGAATGGTGAGGGATGCGAGAATGGTGAGTGACCCTCAACGAGCTAACTTTTCTAGCTATAAACTGCATGCGCCCAGTTTGACACATGTCTTCCTAAAGCTGCATGAGCTCCACTTAGCACTTGTTCCCTTTTCCTGGGAACTTAGGACAACATAGGTTATGTCCAAACTTAGCCTTTAGTAAATAATAATATAATATTATCCCCTTAGAGGTAAGCCCTCTATCATAGCCCCTATTCCTAGACATTTAACCCCTACCCTTACTCTACCTAGTGGAGCTTAGTCCCCCATAACTCTTTTTTCATGGTCGGTCTGCACGCAGCGATGTATAATTTTTATTAATGATATGCATAATTACATATACAAAGCAGGATCCTGGCCTTAGTATTCTAGGCTCTCTGGCCTAATCATCACATAAGCCCCCTAGCTTATAATAACTTGGCTCACCAGCCTATCAAACATGGTTACAATTCATAATTACAATTGGGGTTCTACCTGGGGATATTACAAAATTGATTTCTTGCTTGACCCTATCCAATATTGTTGATAGATGAAAATCCATTGGATTTTTATTATGGACCATGTGCTTGATAATAATGTGGGATTCCCCTAACACCGTGAGATTTTGGATGTTGAGTTGGCAGACTTGCATGATTCCTTGTAGAAGAGAATAGGCTTTCACTCTGTTGTTTTCCATTATGCCAAAACTCCATTTGAAAGTGTTGGCAATGTTCCCCCTAAGGGAAATAATGATTCCTCCCACACCTACCTCCCCATGAATGAGAACTTTCAAATTTTAGTACCTACATATCTCCCTTTTATTTTAACATAGCCTCCTAGGCCAAGTTTTTTCTACCCAACCTTATCCAATCTAGCCTTTGTGGCCTTCGAAGTGTCTTTGAGCTTGTTAAATCCTAGCTCTACACTTATTCCTTCTACTCATCAAACCATCATGTTCATCTATCAACCTAGCCCTTAGTCAGTTTTTCTTATCCACTATGTGTTAAGTTAATTTGTTTTATGCCTCTCCCTTTTTTTTGTATGGTTAGTTGTTTTTATTTTCAAGATATGGTAAGGAATTTGAAGAAACTATTAAAAAACCACTTCACGAATAGGGCTATTTAGCCTAATCGCGAACGGTTTTCAAAATCTAGGAGCAGTTCATGAGAAAACTCGGTCTGATCAAAACGGAATTTTCCAGAAACACAACAATTTTGAGCGGTGGATTCCAGGCTTAAGTTGTGAGAAGATGGTAAGGAATTTGAAGAAATTGTTAAAACCCCACTTCAAAATAGGGTGATTTAGCCTAATCTCAAACAGATTTCAAAATATTGTAGCGGTTCATGAGAAAACTTGGTTTGATCAGAACAAAATATTCCAAAAACATAGCAATTCTGAGCAGTGGATTTCAAGATTAAGTTGTGAGCAGATGGTAAGGAATTTGAAGAAACTGTTAAAAAATCACTTCAGGAATGGGGCGATTTAGCCTAATCACAGACGTTTTTCAAAATTTCGCAGCAGTTCAAGAGAAAACTTGGTCTGATCAGAACGAAATTTTCCATATATTAATTATTTCCATATTAATGGACAAGTGGCAAAGTATTTCGCATCTTTGGTCAATTTCCAAATTTACAAGGCATCAACACAAAGACAACAACAAGTTACAGCCTATGAAGACTCATATTATGCAACTCCTTCACTTTAGTTATCAGCAATAGCTCCAGTTACAGTGATAGAATATTTTTGGTTTAGTTATAGATATTACTGCCAGTTGTAATAAATTCATTTTTGATAATAAAAAAAAAGCAATGTTTTAATTAGGTCAAAGTTATGGGCCCAAAAAAAGGGAGTTATCCTTATAAACTAGCACTTAAACTCTACTTCACTCAGTTTAAGGAAGTGTTCACGAATTGTAATCAGAACTGAATCGTGAAGTTGATATCTGCAGGTCTGAATGAAATGTAAAGTTTAACTCCAAAAATTAGATCTGAGATATGTATTTGAATCCTCTTGATGGATAAATAAATGAATATGTGAATATAAAAGGGGGTTCAGTTTTTGTAGGTATCAAGCATCAGGATTTTGGTTGGGCTTTGAAGTACAAAACTGTTAACTTTTCCACCTGGCGAATATAATTTTTGGTGATAGAGTGTGTCTTCTCGAATCTTGTTTGTATTATTTTCTTATATGAATGCAAATGGAAATGTATTCAAAACATTGTTTCTTTTCCTTTCAGTTGTTGTCTCAATGAACTATTTATTGTCATACAACCTGATTTCAACTATTGTTTCAACAATTTTTTTATTTCCATACAACATGTTTGGAGGATTTTTGTTTAGGTACATCTTTTGGATCTAAAATATCATTTTAATTCTGAAAGTTCATACAGCAAGTGACAAATTGTGTGCTTGTTAGTATTTCCTTTTTTTTTATCTTCATACCTTTATATGCTTACCAGAATGCATGCCACTAGCTAAAGAAAACCTTGTAGTTGATGTTGTTGAATAGTCCATCTAGATCCCTATCCTTGAAAACCCATTTATGAGCAGACCATCAAAACAGACAAACTTAATTCATAAAAAACCAATCTTTCCAACAACTGAGATGGCTTGTATCTTCCCTTAGCAGTCAGGTACAAACCTTAGTACCAACATCTTCTGGCGCCGTTGCCGGAAAATGGAGTAACAAAGCATCTTTCCCTGGGATAACGACAACAATCAGATCTGGTTTTTGATGGTGAACAAAATCTAAACACACACTGTGAATGTGATAATTCACCTAGCAACTCCATGGTTAAATAATCCAGTGGTGACTCCATAGTTTCAAGAAGTCAGATATTCAGATGGAAGAAATAATAGCCTATAGGTATGCATTTTGTGACTTCTCTAATATATCTAGTTTTCCAAATTTTGTACATGATAGATAAGTATGGGAATATTTCCTTTTGAGGTTTAGGGGAAACAAGTATGATCATCTTGTTGAGCATCTTTTGGATTTTCATGAGTGCATGTATAGGCTTGGTATTTTTCATGAAGATGTTCTTATCAATATGTTCAAGTACTGCTTGGAAGGGAAAGCCTGTGAGTGGTGTAATTCCCTCCCCGCTGCTAGTATTGCTTCATTAAGTGATTTTCATGTTGCATTCCATTCTTATTGCAAAGGGATGTATTCAGCTGATTTTATTTATGATGAATGTTGTGAGGAATTTGAACAAATGTATTCATGTTATAGAAATAAATATAAGGATGTTAGTTGTGAAGAGATAGTTAAGCAAAATGAAGATTTTCTGGAGCATGTTGATTCTTCTTTTGAAGCTACAGAAAGAAATTTGAAGCCATATGATTTCTATGATCATCTTATTGTGTTCAATTCTGTCAAAGAGTTTTTTGTCCAAGAAAATGATCAATCGTTTCAAGGGGCTTTACTTTCTCCTTCTTATTATGAAGCATATGATCTTAATGAGTTGTTTCAAGGAGACTATGAGGAGTATAATCTTATCAATAATACAGATTTCATACAACATCATCTTTTTCTTCTCAACCAGATGGAGGTTTTTCATGAGTTTCAAGATCCAATAGCAAGTTCGATGAATTCTTATTTTTCCAAGATCCCAAATGTTGCATGTTTTAGCATGATCATAATTTGCAGTCATAAGTATAAGTTCCATGCTAACTTTTTTCCACATATGTTATATCCTCTTTGGATTATTTTAAACAGTGACACGCACAGAGTTATGGTTCTCAGTCAAATGGTTTCTCGATTTCGTTGGAAATAGAATTACACATGATTGAGTTGGTTTTCAACTGAATAGAGTAGGTGGTGTGTTGAATAATCTCGTCATTCGAGCATTTCATTTTCAAATTGTTTATATAGTAGATGAGCAATAAGACTCCATATCCCAATGGATGAAAAGGCACTGCCATGTTCTGGTTTCAAATAGCATGTTGAGCAGTTGCAGCATAGATAGAAGAAAGGCACGGGGTCTGCAATTTCTTGATGCCTCGTAGGGAGGGCATCATCCCCAGAAGGAGACAATGTTAAATCCAAGTTCTGCACCTCTTCTTATTCTCATCAAACCAACATGTTCATCTATCAACCTAGACCTTAGTTAGTTTTTCTCCTTCATTGTGTGTTAAGTCAATTTGTTTTATGCATCTCCCTTATTTGCTTATGATTAGTTTATTTTCTTTTCATGAGATTAAGTCAAGTATTCGTTTGAGTTTCGATAAGTTCTATCACCATGTTTTATGTCATGGATGGATCACAAGAGAATTATCCTAAGCCTACAAATGTAAAACTGATGATTGCAAGAATGTCAGCATTCTTGCAATCAACATACAAACTTTGTTTTATGAGTTTTTATGGCTTAAAAAATATTTCAAAGTTTGAATAAAAGTATATTGGCACCCAAATCGCGCTCACATGTTCCTATTACCCTCGAAATCATGCATATTGTGCCTTGTGCAGTTTTCATTGTGGATCAAATTTTATTTCCACCAAGAAGATATCAATGTAGATTCATTAAAAGGATTTATGACCAGGAAGAAATGCAACAATTCTAAGCAGTGGATTTTAG
This sequence comes from Picea sitchensis, assembly GCA_010110895.2. Taxonomy (NCBI): domain Eukaryota; kingdom Viridiplantae; phylum Streptophyta; class Pinopsida; order Pinales; family Pinaceae; genus Picea; species Picea sitchensis. The sequence goes on along the minus strand of SNQJ01S0000401.1, from coordinate 48,301 downwards.
GCTTAAGTTGTGAGCATATGGTAAGAAATTTGAAGAAACTATTAAAAACCCGCTTTAGGAATAGAGAGATTTAGACTAATGGAGGGCGGTTTCCAAAATCTATCAGCAGTTCAGGAGAAAACTTGGTCTGATCAGAACGAAATTTTCCAGAAACGTAGCAATTCTGAGTAGTGGATTTCAGGCTTAAGTTGTGAGCAGATGGTAAGGAAATTGAAGAAACTGTTAAAAACCCACTTTAGGAATAGGGAGATTTATCCTAATCTCAAACAGTTTTTAAAATCTCACAACGGTTCAGGAGAAACCTTGGTCTGATCAAAACAGAATTTTCCAGAAAAGCAATAATTCTGAGCAATGGATTTTGGGTTTACGTTGTGAGCATATGGTAAGCAATTTGAAGAAACTGTTAAAAACCCACTTCAGGAATAGGGCGATTTAGCCTCAATCATAGAAAAATTTCAAAATTTTGTAGTGGTTTAGGAGAAAACTTGGTCTAATCAAAATAGAATTGTCTAGATAATAATTATTTCCATATTAATGGACAAGTGGCGAGATATTCTGCAACTTTGGTCAATTTCCAAATTTTCAGGGCATCAACGCAAAGACAACAAAAAGTTACAACCTATGAAGACTCTTATTATGCAACTCCTTCAGTTTAGTTATCAGGAATAGCTCCAGTTACAGTGATAGAATCTTTTTGTTTTAGTTACAGATATTATTGCCAGTGGTAATAAATTTATTTTTGATAAAAAAACAATGTTTTAATTAGGTCAAAGTTATGGGCCCATAAAATGGGAGGTATCCCTATAAAGTAGCACATAAAATCTACTTCACTCAGTTTAAAGAAGTGTTAACAAATTGTAATCAGAACTAAATGATGAAGTTAATATATACAGGTCTGAATGTAATGCAGAGTTTAACTCCAGAACTTAGATCTGAGATAGGTATTTGAATCTTCTTGATGGGTAAATAAATGAATATGTGAATGTAAAATGGGGTTCAATTTTTGGAGGTACCAAGCATCTGAATTTTGGTTGGGCTTTGAAATACAAAATTGTTAAGTTTTCCACCTGTTGAATATAATTTATAGTGACATATTTTGTCTTCTCAAATCTTGTTTGTCTTATTTTCTTATTTGAATGCAAATGGAGATGTATGCAAAGCATTTTTTCTTTTCCTTTCAACTATTGTCTCAATGAACTATTTATTGTCATACAACCTGATTTTAGCTATTGTTTCAGTGAATTGTTTATTGTCATACAACTTATTTGGAAGATTTATGTTTAGGTACATATTTTGGATCTGAAATATCATTTTAATTCTGAAGTTCATACAACAAGTGACAAATTGTATGCTTGTTAGTATTTCCTCTATTTTATCTTCATACCTTTATCTGCTTACCAAAATGCATGCCACTAGCTAAGGAAAACCTTGTAGTTGATGTTGTTGAACAGTACAACTAGATCCTTGTCCTTGAAATCCCATCTATCAACTGGCCATCAAAAGAGACAAACTTAATTCATAAAAAACCAATCTTTCCAACAACTGAGGTGGCCTATTTATGCCCTTAGAAGTCAGGTGCAAACCTTAGGACCCACAAAGCCTATGAAAAGTTTGAAGTGCATGTTAATGTGATTTAGTCACTAAGGTCAATTGCATAGTTATAAGTTCAATGTATATTATATTATATTTACCTTTATGGCTCTCCAAATTTTGGTAAGATTCCCACTTTTTTCATATTCTTCTCCCACATTGATTTTAGATACTTCCCTACTATAGAATCAACCATATTTTGTTTGAATACTTGACCAAACATTTTTTTCATGTGTTTCATCAACTCTTTTTTCTAAAACTATGGATTTGGTATTTATAGCTAGTCCTTATTGTTAGTGTGAAAAGAGTAAACACCTTCTCATGCAATTGTTGATAAAACAAGTTATTCCCTGTCATTGCAATCTTATATTATGATTAGAATTATGAAATCAATGTAAGAATATCCATCATTGTATAAAATGAAAACAAGTTGATGAATTGGCAATTACCGTGAATGTGTAATCCCTTTAGTGACCAATTCTTCATCCATGTATAAATAAATAGGTAATTCCCCAATGTTCTTGAAAATTAATCCTAATGAGGGAGTCACATCAAAATCTAATGTAGGGTGATCAAAAGGACCAAGAGGAGAGGGTGGAGTAGTACTAGGTTCTATTGTAGATGGGACACTAATGGTAGGTCAAGGAGTAGGGTCACTAGCAACAACACCAGGAAAATAGGCACTAGAAGCACCACCAAGAGTAGAGCCACTAGTAGAATATGTAGGTGTGCTACTCCCACTACCCAAAGAATCTTATATGAAGAACATTTATAAAAAAACAACTTTATCCTAGGTACTTTAATTCATCAAAAATAATATGTTCTATACATTAAAGAAATTGATCAAATCAAATTTCATATGTTGTAATAATTGATTTTTGCAATCAAGTGTGTTTGTCTTTCCAATATTTATTTAGAGGTATCACCAATCCAAAAATTTAGTTCTTATGCCCAATCCCTAACCATGTTTCTAATAGAATTGGAAGGATTAGGGTCATCATAGTAGTCATAATCGTCATGGCCATGATGAGGCGATCTAGATTCCTACAAACAACCAAAAGTTAAGATCAATTAGAACATCAATAAACATGGATCAAAAACATATAAATGGTATATTAGATTACTTTCCCTGCATCAATACACTTTCTACGATCAACCTACAACATAAACATCGATATGTTAATTAGATTTTAAAAATGCATATATAAGATAAAATTGATGCAAATCATTTTCAAACACAATATTCAATAAATGACAACCATAAATTGTAAAACATAATTACCTCTTTCCTCAATTTGATTCAAATAGTAATAGATCAACATGTCATTTTGAAAAAACTTTCTTGGAATACCATGGCTATATTACCATGGAAAACACTTTCCTAGAAAACTTTCTCAAGAGGGAAGACATTGATGCAAGCATTGGAATTTCCGCTTATGATAATGGGACATTAAGTTTTGACAAAGCATGTTTTGACATTACTTTTAGTTGCATATTAATTTTTCTCATGAATGAATTCAAAAAATACTTAAAAAATCATATTTGATATACATTTTGGTGCACATTCATGCATAAAACAACGAAAAGTATACTTTATTATTTGCATCCAAAGAATTTCCTTTATTACATTGCTAATCATTTTCATTAAAATGTGGACATTCATCTTCCCCATAGGTGCACTCCAGTGACTAATCATATTCTTCTTCATCTGGCATAGTATATAAGAGTGCATCTTCAAATTCATTTATAGTAGTCGATGATTGAGCCATTTCTAATTTCCTTTTGGTTATTTTTCTTTTAGCAGAGGATGATTATGTCGGCTCTCTTGGTGGTGAGATAGCCTTCCTTTTTCTTAGATTGCTCTTAGGGGTGATAGACTTTTTAGCAATGGACTTCTTCCCCTTTTCATCCTGTTGAAAATTGGTTTGGAACTCATTCCAAAATAGGAAGTAATTCCAGTCCACTTGTTTCTTCTTCAATGACTCTTTAATAATAAGTGTAATCAAACCTTGGTGTGACAATCATATGGCCACTTTGGTAGGCTTCGCCTTGACTTGTCTGGCCATTTTTGTGAGAGCTTTGTGCAGGTAGAAAGGCAAATTGATGTGAAACCTGCCTGTAAAATGGTTCAATAGCTTGAAGTGATAAAACATAACTCTGTTGTATCTACCTTCACAGGTGATATAGAAAAAGATTGCCTTCAGGAGAGATTTCCACTTAGGTTCTAGATAAGACATTGGTATGTCTTTTTTCCATATAATATCCTTGTGCAGAGGCTATAGGTAGGATCTAAATTCAATGTTTGAAGGCACATTTGATTTGAACCAGCAATCCCCTATTCTAGGGAGACCAGTGAACTCAACTATGGCTAACTCATCAACCACAAACTCCTCTTTTCCCACTGTTGTTGCTCTTCCATCATACGAGATAGCAAAGGTTTCAGACACATGTTGGTGGAAATCTGCCAGTTTTTCACAATATGCATAGACTCCTGCTTGCTTAAAGAACTTGGCCACCTCAGGGTGAGCCTCAAGGTACCAAACTCCATCCAATTCATCCCTTAGAACTGGCCCTGCTTTCGACATTTAGTAATTGTTGACCTGTACCTGTGATTTAAGATAATCTTCGTGCCAGGGAGACAAAGACTCTATGATTTAGGGTGACAGGGAGTATGAATTAGAGTAAACAAATGAGATAGGGTGACTCATATTTCTAATTGCATAGCTCAACCATTAACCGAATCTAAACAACAGACTGACTGAATACTAGCTGAAAATTTCAAGTTTAGGTGAGATATAGAATTAAATTGAAACAGTATGGAATTCAAACTACCTGATGACTTGACTTGGCTTGATTGGTATGACAATTGGCTCGATAACCATCTGTTGAACTTGAACTCCACTTGGCAATCACCACAAAAAACAGGATTACGGCCTCTGAGTATGCATTTACTTGATGAAATCACGGGCTCAAGACTATCACAATGACTCTCGGATTCGAATTGGTAATAAATGGAATCAAAACAGAGATTAATCGGGGTCATAATGGATCTATGTCCTCGTGACTGGAGATAATGAGGGGCTATGTGACTAATCACTTCTGTTAGTCGGGAATCACACATGATTTTATGTGTTTCTGCCGAGCCTTAATTCTGAAATGACCAATGTAGTTAAAAGGACAACAGGGTATCAATCTTCAGGTAGATGCAATAATAACATGCATACCTCACCACCTCCATGGACTTTAGGTGGTTATGTCTTCATGATTACGCCAATTGACAACTAGCTCATGCAAAAGCACGGGCTTTTCATTTTTCCCGTGGAAATCTTTTCGGTGGTTAACTAGGGTTTTGATTTTCCCCCTTAACTACTGAGAACGAAGGCTTTCGGTGGTTAATGAGCGCTTTTCAGGCTCGCTTAAACCACCGAAACCTAAGATTCTCTCTTTTGCTTGACAAAACCAGATCAAAAGTTCATTCCAAGTTTATTTACAGAAAATAGACTCTCTAACATACCTAAAAAAATTTAGAAATAAATTTATTGGACCACAATCTATCACCTAAAAATCAAAATCTCCATCGATTTATTTGAGGATATAACACTGGCTCCTATTGGGGATGAACGCCTCCCTGTGAGGTTTCAAGAACCACAAAACCAATGCCTTTCCTGAAAAAAGAAAACTTAAAGTTATCTGCTAGTGTTTCCATTGGGCATGGAGTTATTCTATAAAAATAAAGACTAAAAATAAAATTACAATGACTAGGCTTCACAGCCTTAAATAAAGTAGAGTTTCAGAAATCGCCCGTTGACTGGGCCGCCGAACATTTCTTCACCTCCCAGACTTTGCAGAATGAATTTGTTGTTGTGTTGTACTTGAGTTATCATGAAAGGGCCGGTCCACAAAGAATCGAACTTGTTTTGTTTGCCTTTATCCTATCTGAGGGCGTCCCATTTCAGAACCCAATCACCAACCTGAAAATTATCTACCTTTGCCTTCCTGTAAAAAGTATCCTTGATCCTCTTTTGATGAGCCTCTAATTTGTCTACCAACTGTTCGCGGACCTACTGCAATTCTACCAAATCAAGCATTCTTCTTACCATATCATTTGACTCAATTTGCTCTTCCTGAAAAAATCTAGCCACTAGTAAAATTAACTGAACAGGAAAAATGGCATCAGTCCCATAGACCAATTTGAATGGAGAGGTTCCTATGGACTTTTTGATAGTTACTTTGTTTGCCCACAGAGAAAAATTCATTCTAGAATCCCAATTCTTTTTGTTCTCCTCTAACAGCTTGCTGATGATTCTGATTAAGCTCTTATTGGATGATTCGGCCAAGCCATTATCTTGAGGGTAGTAGGGGGTTGAATGTACCAATTGGATGTCCATTGATTCACACATGTTGACCAATGCATCGGCTTTGAAATTTGTTGCATTATCTGTTACCAGCCTTTTGGGGCAACCGAATCTGCTCAAGATGTTTTCATAAAGAAATTTCATGACAACCTGATGAGTGGAATTCCTGGTGGGAACTGCCTCTATCCATTTCATAAAATAATTTGTGGCTACTAAAATCCACTTATGTTGACCACTAGACGAAGGATTTATCTCGCCTATAAAATCTAAACTCCACTGCTAAAAAGGGCCATTCACTACTATAGGTATTAGGGGTGGAGATTGTAGCTGTTGTTTTCCTGTGAATCTTTGACATTTATCACAAGCTTTGACGAAGTCACACACATCTGAGAAACGAAAGGAAAATAGTACCCAGCCCTTAGAATTTTATGAACTGTGGTCTTCCACTAATGATGACCTCCACAAACACTTGAATGAAACTGATGTATAACTTCCACTGACTCTTCTTTGTCTAAACATCTAAGTAGTAAACCAACAAGGTCTTTCCAATATAACAGATTATTGTAAATGAAAAATTTGATGGCTCTGAGCTTAAGGGCTCGGGCTTGAGTCATGTTGAGTTCAGGAGGAACCTCTAGCTTTTGTAAAAAATGTATAATACCTGAGTACCATTCACAAGAACACAAATGCTCTGCCACCTGTTGATTTTTATGTTGTCCTTCTGCTGCCACCTCCGTCTGCAAACTCACTGAATTTTCCCTTATGAAATTTATGTCCAGCAGCTCATGGTTTTCCTCCGTTAAAAGCTTAGCAAGACCTTGGCCTTTTACCAATTTGGTGGGATTCACTTCTATGTCAAACTCGATTAACTTTGAAATCCATTTAGCTCTCTTTCCATCAATATTAGGCTGAGTCAAAACATCTTTCACAGAGGGTGAAGGAACATATGCAATGACTTTTGAGTGGAGGATATAAATTCTGAAAGCTTTTAAAGATTTTATGAGAGCATAGGCTTGGTTTTCAATAGGATCATACCTTAGTTCAACATCTCTGAGTGTTTTTCTGAAGAAGGAAACTGGGTGATCCATACTATCATCATCTTTCTGTAACAAGACTGTTGCCACCGTGTCATAAGAAGCGAAGGAAAAAATGTAGAAACTCTTGCTATAATCCGGACTGATCAGAGTTGGGGATTCCATGATAGCCTGTTTGATATCCTGAAATGAATTCCTTGCATTATCTATCCATTTTATCTTAGACCCCTTTTTCAGCATGCATGTTATGTGTTTTACTAGCTCGGCAAAATTTGGAACAAATCTTCTAACAAAATTAATCTTACCGAGTAGCGATTGAATATCCTTTTTTGACCTTGGTAAGGATAGCCTCTAAATTGCTTCCACCCGAGATGGATCAATTTTCACACCTTCTGCTGAGACAATGTGGCCTAGGAGCTTGCCTTTCCTGAGAGAAAAATGGGACTTTTTGGGATTCAATGAAATTCCGAACTGCCTACACTTCAGAAAAACTCTTTTTAAATTTTTTAGATGCTCTTCATGACTGTTGGAATAAACTGTGATGTCATCAAGATAGATGAGGACAAACTTGTCCTTCTCACCCACGAAAGCTATGTTCATGGCCCTTTGAAACGTGGCCCCGGCATTCATTAATCTGAATGGCATCTTGGCGTACATGAAGGTACCCCAAGGAGTAGTAAAATCAGTCTTCTCTTGGTCATCAGGATGGACAGAAATCTGGTTATAGCCAGAAAAACCATCCAAGAAAGACATAACAGTAGCCCCCAAAATTATTTGCAGAAAATGTTCCATCTTAGGTAGGGGATAGTTATCTTTCTTAGAGAATCTATTTAGGTTTCTAAAGTCCACACATAACCTGACCTCACCATTTTTCTTTCTCACTATTACTAGATTTGCAATCCATTTAGAGTATCTTAAAGGGATTATGATCTTAGCATCAAGAAGCTTTTTTATTTCTCTTTCAATTACAGGCAAAAGAAGAGGATTGATAGATCTGAGCTTTTGTTTGAAAGGGATGGTGTCCTTTTCAAGTGGGATATTATGTTGAATGATCTTAGGGTCATAAGTTTTCAGATCACTATATTTCCAAGCGAAAACATCAGAAAATTCTTTCAAAATGCTGCAATATTCGGACTTCTGATTAGCAGTCAATTCAGAGGACAGATTTATGAATTTAGGCTGGCTTTTGCTTCCTATGTTGTGCTCATGAACAACAGGCTCTTTCTCCTTCTTATCTGGCTTGTATGGGACATCGTTATGATCAAATAGCTTTTCAAGAGGTACCAAACCCCGAGGTATATAATTGTTAGGCAATTGAACAATATCATGCTGACCCAATTTTTGTTTTAGCTTAGGCTTCTGGGATTCCTCTACATTTAGATTTTGTTGGTCGACATGCATATCAGAAAATTCATCTACCACCTGGAGAAATCTATTAAGTTCATCATCATCTTCAAAAACTTTCCAGTATTTAATATTGTCGGGCAAAGATGGTCTATATTTGACTTGGATTTCATAATTAAGCCTGGGAGGCATGGGAGGAATAAACATTCTGGTTGAAACGGCGAGGGAATCCGCAAGATGATTCATATATATAGGTATATAAGAAATGTCAAAAATGGAAAAAGAATCTCTAATTTTCCATACCTCATCCCTGTAGGCTTTCAATCTGACATGCTTTGCTTGGAAAGTACTGTTTACTTGTTGTATGATGAGATCTGCATCTCTGAACACCTTTAATCCTTTAATCCCCATCTCCTTGGTTGTGTTTAAGCCCAATATCAAAGCCTCATACTCTACTATATTGTTAGTAGTTTTGAAATCAAGCTTAAAATACAAATGCATAGCCTTTTCCAAAGGAGAAATCAAAACTATCCCTGCACCTGCTGAATCTTTGGTATTGTCACCATCAAAATACATGGTCCAAACTACAACACCATTTTCATCAGTTTGTTGTTCAGTGGGCTTCACAAGCTGAAAAGGAGCTGATTGAGAATCATCTATTTGAAGAATGCATGAGCCAAAGTCTGTGTCTACAGCATAAATAGGATGATTTACAGAATTTTTTGCATCACTGATGATGTAGGCAAGTTGATTCTCTCTGTAAAGTATTTTTAGCTCTCCTCCAAACACCGGGATCATAGCATACGAAAGATCGATCTGCAAGGTACCCCCTAACCTTTTTCTCCATGGACGTGACAAGAGGAGTTTGAACTTGGGTGGGATATCAGCAACCACGACATCCATTACCATGCTTCTCATTGGCAATTGGGCAAGGTTTATAACAAGATATTTTATGAGGCCAAGGCATCTGACTTTCCTAGAGTCAAAAGAGAAGAGATCATGATATGGTTTGGTGACCTCAAGCCCAAGCTCATCCATCACTTATTTGGGCATAAGATTATGTGATGCTCCTGAATCAAGCAAGCAGTTGTGAAGGATCTTATCATGAACATTTAGGGATATATGGAAAGGTGGACAAGAGTCATCTCGATCTTCTATCATAGGCCCTATAGTTATTGTTGTCTTGTCATCTTGTAAGTTTACAAAATCAGCAGATGAAGAGGTCTTTGGTTCAAGGGACTTTAGGATGGCAGACTTGAAAATGTCATTCTTCATAAGCTCGGTCAATGGCATGGGTATTTTTACTTTCTGAATTTCTGATTCGAAATTGAAAGAGTGTGATGATTTGTTAGAAGTTTTTACCTCATTAGAAGGAGCTCTGAGGATAGCTTGCTCCTTGACTTGGGGCTGAGATTGCTTCTGTTGTTGTTTTGCAGAAATAGGGGTCTGCTTTATAGGAGCAGCGGGGTGCTTGGAAGCAACTTCTTTCTTCTTCACAGGAGCAACGAGAAATGGTTTAGGGGCAGCATTTTTTTATCTTAAATTATAACCTTGCTAATCATCTGTCTAATAGACAGATTCTTCAATACTTGCCTCATGAATCTCCTGATCCATCTGGGCTTCTTCATAATCTACTTGTGTCAAAAAGGAGGAATCATTTTCGTCACCAAAACAATTTATGTCATCTGCTTCTTCAACTTCATCATGAGATAGTTGATGTTCCTCTTCTAGCATTGCATTTTGGAAAGGGGGTCTGATTCTTTGATCATCAGCTACATTCTTGTCTCTTTGAAGGATCTGGACTTGTTGATTGTTCCTTCTATAAGGGAAAGCATTTGGATTTCTAGGGACAAAAGCATTTGGCTGTTTTGTCCTTGCTGGTTGTTGATTCTGAATCTTCAATTTTGACATTTCAGATGTCAAGTTGTCCAACATCTTGGCCATATTTTCCATTTTGCTATTAGAAGAAGAAGGGGGCTCAACAGAAAAATTCTTTCTCTCAACTTTTCCTTTGAGTTTCTGAGATGCCATAATATTTTATTCGACTTCAAGAGCAGCATATTGCATTAAATCAAGTGTGGATGATCTTCTTTCTCTAAGGATTAAACAAAATTCTGGATCAAAAGCAGTAGAAAATGTGATCTTTGTTGATGCATCACTTAGCTTGATCTCTGCAGGGATCTTGCCGAACATTCTATTAAATCATTTGTTGAAGTCTAAGACTGACTCCCCATCTTCTCTTCTTAAGTTTCCAAATTCATAAATGTAATATAGAATATCTCTTCTTTCTCCCCAATGTTTTAAGAACACCTCATCTAGTTGCTCAATACCTGTCACTAAATTTGCCGATAACTCTTTGAACCACTTCTGGGCTTGGCCATCCAAACTCTGCACAAAAACTCTGGTCCACACATCTTCTTCTAAAATGTTAATATTTTCATCATAAGCATAAAAAGCTTCTATATGTTCTTCGACAGTATAATCCTCAGCTCCAATAAAATTTGGCATATATTTCTGATAATCTCCAGTTGGCATGGCAGATAAGGGATTGGGCAAGAAAAGTGGAGCATACCTATTTGCTAAGATTTGTTCCATATTGGTTAAAGGGACAGCCATGGCAATCTTGGGGGTTGATATAGAGGAATATTTTTCAGGAGATGAAGGTTGAGATGGGATAGTTGAGTTTAAACAAAATGATTGTCTCACTTCACTTTGAGCAAAATTTTCAGAAATGGGTGGAAAATAAGAGGCCTTGTAAAACTGACCAAGAAATAAGGCTAAGCTTTCTTCTCCCTTAGAGGACAGATCATGTAAAATATCTTCGAGAACAGGCATATTAGTATGAGTATAGAAAACACCCTCTATAGGCTTTGTGGGTGAGGAATTCAAAGAAGAAGAAGAAGAAGAAGAGGTTTCTTTTTGCTGAGGGGACCCTGTAATTACCTCTTTAAGGTTGGATGTAATATCATGCTCAAAAACAGAGTCTATAACATTAGAGAAAACTGAAGGCTCCTCAACCTTCAATCTTTCGGATACAATTTCAATTTCCTGAGAACTATGAGTTTCAGCAGCAGAGGATTCAACTAGAGGTCTTTTAGATATGAAAGAAGAAATGTCGATTTGAATACCTGGATTTGATGTCTTTGCAGATCTGAAAGCTTGTCTTTGTAAAGCCTTTCCCCTACTAATGATCTTCTCAGGGTCTGGAACTGGTGCTGCCAGTGGGCCTTCTTGGTTCGCCCTGGTGTGAGCTCTTTTCGAAGCCACTCCGTTTCAATGGAGTCACCATATAGATGATTACAACCCAAATGATGACCAGGCTTTGTCTATCATCAAAGCTGGATCTATGTCATCTCCCAAGAAAGTTTAGCTTCAATCTCTTCTCCCCGGCAATGGCACCAATTTGTTATCACTCCAGGAAACTCTCCTAGGCTATAAGTTAGATATGCCTGGTAACTTAATCTTTTTGGAAACTATATTCTCAATAATAGGTGTGGGTTTGGATCAAGATGAATATCTTAACCTCTAGATTATATTTTCATATTCATGCAATACAAGCCCTTCAAGAGCTATTTGTCAAATAGATTTGTATAACAAATGGATAAGAAAACCAATTGGTTAACCAAAACATACATAAACCATATATATGATGGGTCAAAAAACTAGCCAAAGATGCTTATGATTCTTTCTTAACAATCAAAAGTAAGGTGACAGTTACCATAGGACCATTAAACAGAGACAAAAGAACGAATTCCACTCATATGCATAGACAAAGATGAAAGAGGGTCTGACAATAACAAATGAAAGAAGCTTGCAGGCTGATATATTAAATAAAATGTCTTTCATACAAAACAGTAGAGTATAGAACTCAAAATCGAACGTTGTGTTCATCTTTTGTTTTCAGCTTTATAGCTTTTACAACACAGTATCTAGATCCTAAATTAATGGATCAGATATGCCTAAAATAGAAAGTCAAAACTAACTTGCAAAAGATAAGGAATGATCCTCAAAATGAGGTCAATCCCACATTTCATGGTCTTCAGATCTTGTAGAGTCCTTGTGTAATTCATAATAGCTTTCCAAGGCTGATTGATGACTCTTCCAAGAGATAAAATTCAAATTTGTTGAGATGTGCAAAAAATCCTAATTTGTTGCCACCAAAATAGGTGCCAAAACCAACTTGGCTACCTTTTATAATCCTTATGCACCAAAAATGGATCTTGAAACTGAATATATAATTCATCATCTATCCATAATGAGTGTTTTCAAATGATTTGGATCAGAAAAACCTCGATCTGTGCAAAGCTTAGCTTTCTCTGTCCAGTTATAGGTTTCGGTGGTTAACATAGAGGAATTCTGGGTGTATTAACTATCGAAAGCTCTGCGTTCGATGGTTAATGAATAGTTGTCTTGTTCGCCTAAACCACCGAAAACTTAGCTTTGTCCAAAACTTCAAAATTTGCAAAAATGATTACCTTGATGCTTTGTTGAGTGTTCAAGGTCTTTTTGATGATGCAGCTCTTCCTCGTGCAGATCTGCGAACTTCAACTTGTTGTGTGGAAGATTGTGGTATATCTACCATTGATGTAGCTAACTCAGATAGAGTTTCCAAACCTGTTTGATCATGTGTTGGAGGTTGAGACTCTTTTAACTTCAGCCTCAGAAGTATAAGCTACCTGTACAGCTTCATGTTCTCCCTTATCAGCACCATGTTCCTGTCCTTGATTTTATCATGCTTTTCCTTGAGACTTTGGTTCATGTTAAAAAGTTCTGCATTTCTTTCAGTCAAGTCTGTATTTGTCTTTTTAATAACTCTTTCTAAGACTTCCATCTCATAGATTTGTTTCAGAAGTTTATTGATTTTCTGAGCCTTGGATGCTTTAGGCTTGCTTGAAGAAGCTTTTGCTAATGGTTGATTGTGTTCATCTGGAGGAGTTGGTGAGGGAAAGTTGGGATAATCTTCTGCAACTTTCTCAACCTGTTCATCACCTTGTGTCTCTGCTAACTCCTGCTCTAACTCTGAGTCACTGTATGGTAAGTTCAAAGGGTTATCTCCTTCAGCAAGGTCCTTGGTCTGCTCACCCTCTTTACCAAACTGTAATTTCCTTTTGGTTCTTTTTCTTTTAGCAGAGGATGATTATGTCGGATCTCTTGGTGGTGAGATAGCCTTCTTTTTTCTTAGACTGCTCTTAGGGGTGATAGACTTCTTAGAAATGGACTTCTTCCCCTTTTCATCCTGTTGAAAATTGGTTTGGAACTCATTCCAAAATAGGAAGTAATTCCAGTCCACTTGTTTCTTCTTCAATGACTCTTTAATAATAAGTGTAATCAAACCTTGGTGTGACAATCTGCTGGCCACTTTGGTAGGCTTCGCCTTGACTTGTCTGGCCATTTTTGTGAGAGATTTGTGCAGGTAGAAAGGCAAATTGATGTGAGACCTGCCTGTAAAATGGTTCAATAGCTTGAAGTGATCAAACATGACTCTGTTGTATCTACCTTCACAGGTGATATAGACAAAGATTGCCTTCAGGAGAGATTGCCACTTAGGTTCCAGATAAGACATTGGTATGTCTCTTTTCCATATAAGATCCTTGTGCAGAGTCTATAGCTAGGATCTAAATTCAATGTTTGAAGGCACAGTTGATTTGAACCAGCAATCCCATGTTCTAGGGAGACCAGTGAAATCAGCTATGGCTACCTCATCAACCACAAACTCCTCTTTTCCCACTGTTGTTGCTCTTCCATCATACGAGATAGCAAAGGTTTCAAACACCTGTTGGTGGAAATCTGCCAGTTTTTCACAATATGCATAGACTCCTGCTTGCTTAAAGAACTCAGCCACTTCAGGGTGAGCCTCAAGGTACCAAAATCCATCCAATTCAGCCCTTATAAATGGCCCTGCTTTCGGCATTTAGTAATTGCTTACCTGTACCTGTGATTTAGAAAAATCTCTGTGCCAGGGAGACAAAGACTCTATGATTTAGCGTGATAGGGAGTATGACTTAGAGTAAACAAATGAGACAGGGTGACTCATAGTTCTGATTGCATAGCTCAACCATTAACCGAATCTAAACAACAGACTGATTGAATACAAGCTTAAAATTTCAAGTTTAGGTGAGATATAGAATTAAATTTAAATAGTATGGAATTCAAACTACCTGATGAATCGACTTGGCTTGATTGGTATGACAATTGGCTTGATAACCATCTGTTGAACTTGAACTCCACTTGGAAATCACCACAAAAAACGGGATTATGGCCTCTGAGTATGCGTTTACTTGATGAAATCACGGGATCAAGACTGTCACAATGACTCTCAGATTCGAATTGGTAATAAATGGAATCAAAACAGAGATTAATCAGGGTCATAATGGATCTGTGTCCTCGTGACTGGAGATAATGAGGGGCTATGTGACTAATCACTTCTGTTAGTCAGGAATCACACATGATCTTTTGTGTTTCTGTCGAGCCTTAATTCTGAAATGACCAATGTAGTTAAAAGGACAACAGGGTATCAATATTTGGGTAGATGTAATAATAATGTGCATACCTCACCACCTCCATGGACTTTTGGCGGTTATGTCTTCATGATTACGCCAATTGACAGCTAGCTCGTGCGAAAGCACAAGCTTTTCATTTTTCCCGTGGAAATATTTTCGGTGGTTAACTGGGATTTTTATTTTCCCCCCTTAACTACCAAGAACGAAGGCTTTCGGTGGTTAATGAGCGCTTTTCAAGCTCACCTAAACCACCAAAACCTGATATTCTCTCTTTTGCTTGACAAAACCAAATCAAAAGTTCATTCCAAGTTTATTTACAGAAAATAGACTCTCTAACATACCTAAAAAAAATTAGAAATAAATTGTTTGGACCACAATATATCACCTAAAAAGAAAAATCTCCATCGATTTATTTGAGGAGATAACAGTTCCCATTAGCCATGGTAGATGATACTGATGATAAGATGTGTTGAATCAATATAAATTTCATAAGGAGAACAATCTACATAATAGGAATTTGGTGGGAATTCATTCATGATGGCTTAGCATATTTTTTTATTTTCTTCTAATGTGAAAATAAAAAATGTTTGCAAATATTGCTTGATATACAAAACAACATTTTCAATCCATAAAATATAGAGCGAGGGTATGTTAATTAGATAAAATATGTATACAATAAAATTATTGCAAATGATATATTCAAACACAATCATTAAATAATGAACATAAGTTGTAAAATGCAATTATCAGTTTCCTTGATTCTATTTGAATTGTAATCAATCAATCAACTCCTTCCCCATAATTATCAATTTATTGCACAAACAAAAACTTGATTTCCAGCATGCCCCTCAAACACACAATTGGATAGCTTTTTCATGCTTCCAAGACGTGAATTGTTTATAAACTCAACAACATTTCTTAAATCTTTGGGCCTTCCATCAATATATATATATATATATATATATATATATATATATATATATATATATATATATATAACCTATATATATATATCTTTCTTCTCATATATACTGCCTATTATTACTCTTTCAAACATTTATAATTTGCACAAAATTCATATCTCTACATAATATATATTATTTTCTTTCATTTTGTTATAATTTGCACAAAATTCATATCTCTACATACTCGATAGATATCATTTCAGTCATATCCAATGTTTATAGTCATACATTGGGCCAAAATAGTCCATCAATTCAAGTACGTTGGTGTATGGAACGTTTACACTATCCATTGAAAAGAGCCCCAACCCATGTGAACTATATGGAGCAATTCAATATGTTCTTCCATCGATACAAAAATCGATGTCCAACTTAGGAAGTGGTTTTGGTTCCCAATTCTTCACATAATTCCTATATCTCAATGGTTCTTCCTTGTCTTCATTAGTCTCATTGTCATAATAACACGTCCCTCCTTCAACAAGAAACAAATCCATACATTTTTTAAATTTTATTCTGACATTACCACCTTTAGTGGTTCTTAACATCTTACTTGATGTTTCCCTTCCCATTTTTCTTTAAAACTGCCATAGCTATCTAAGTCAATATATGACAGATATTTATTGGGTTGTCCCTGCCTATCCAAAATTTAAAATTAACAACAAATAATAACAATCAAGTTGCAATAAGATTGTGCCAATCATACTAATATATTACATCTATCTCTAAATATTAATCTAAGCAAGCTCCCATAGAGGCTATGATCAAAGCATTAATAAAAAATAGAGAAGTTGCTAGAGTGCCAACATATCATCAACATGTATATCCATCATCAACATATATAGAAAATATTACAATTTGGTCATCTTTTACTATTATTACATATTAGAGTTAGGGAACTTCTATGAAAATCACCAGTGTTAAAATATTGATCATTTTTAAGTACAAATCTCTTGGAGTTTGTTTCAATTCATATAAGGATATGATAAGAATGCATGCAATTATTTATTTACCTCTAATTATGAAGGATTCTTCTTGTTTCATATAAATTTCTTCAGTTATATTTCCATTTGGAAACACAAACTTGACATAGAACTTATGTACTTTTCAGCGAAATTAAGTAATAAGAGAAAGAACTAACTTGATTGTAATCAACTTAGTTATTAGATCAAATGCATCATCATAGTCATTTTCTTCTTATTGTGGAATTTAGTTTGAAGCCCCACCTTATGCTTATCAATGCTTCCATCAAATTTGTACTTAGTCCTATAGACCCAGATATAATCAATTGCATGCTTACCTTTAGAAAACTCCACAGAAACTGGAGTGTTCTTACACATCAAAGCATCATATTCCAACTACATTGTATACATACTCCTATTATTTTTCTTCAACATATTGTTGACGGGTGAATGTGACACACTGCCAATTGGAAGGTCAAATCCGGACCAGGGTTGTCTAAATAACCCAAGCCATTTGGAATGAAATGACTCGATGGGTTTAATGGCTCTGTTGACCAGCTAAAGTCCTAAAAATAATAAAAGAAAAGAAACTAATCTATAAAGCTATGATACTAATAATATAAGTTTAATAATTACACATGTTCAAATGGAAACACGAATATGTGCATATGATTATAAACAGTCTATGTACAACGTACAAGATTTACTTGACATCTTGCGAAACAAATGTTTTTGAAAGTGTTTATAAAAGAGATAAAGAAAGCACATACAGTTTTTTGTTTTCTTTTGAATGTCTAAAGATCTAAAACTAACGAATACTAATCAGATATAATTGAAATAAGAATGCATAAACAGTCAAAAGCTAATTCATGTTGTTCTTATTTCATTAACAAATAATTTAACTAAATAACAAGTAAACTAACCTCTAACTAATCGACTAAACTGAATTTATCTTCCTGTGCAATTCAAACTCTTGACTGTCCAGCATACGAGGGAAACCTGTAACAGAACAGAGCTAATACTCCCAGAACAAACTCAAAGATGCATTGGAGAGAGGATATAACAACAGAATGATAAATGTATAGATCTAGTGATCTTAAGATAATCAACACTTATAAAGAGAGGAAACCCAATTCAAAGCATTAATATAATTCATCATTTAATATCTAGAATAAATCGACAATAATCAAATGGAAGATTGATTACAGATGTACAATGGAACAACAAATTACAGACGTCATCAAAATACTTAATAATATGAAATACCATACAATAACCAGACTAAAGATGTGATAGTTGCAGAGAAGGAAGTAAGACATGCGGGGGGAGGATGGCTTCTCTTTTATAGACGAGGAAGAAAGGGGAATTACCAACATAAGATTTTGGAGTTACTCTATTAGCCCAAAGTGCAATGTACAATGCATTGTGCCAATTCTTGGGATTTTCTGAAACTGTCCTTTTGATAATCTTGATTAAATTCTTATTTGTCGGTTCTACTATCCATTCCCTTGAGGGTAGTAGTTGGAAAAATACTTCAATTTAGTCTCTTTTTCAAGAGCAAAAATGTTCATATCAAGGGATGAAAAATAAGAGGCATTATCAAAAACAAGACATTCGGGAATGTCGAATCGAGTGATGATATGGAAGTTCAGAAAAGACACTACTTGATTGGTGTTGACCACTTTTAAATGTACAGCTTCAAACCATCTTGTAAAATAGTCTGTTGTTGTAAGGATGTACTTGTGATGTTGCAAAGAAGGGGGATTGATTGTTCCTATCATGTCTAGGCCCCATTCCTAAAAAGGTGTGTCCACAGTAACATGTTGCAAAGGGAAAGTTGTCTTTTTCACCCGTCCTGTAGCCTTTTGGTAGATTACACATTTGTGGGACAGCGTGTGGGCATCTTTAAACAAGGTAGGCCAATAGTATCCAACTCTTATAACTTTGTGGGAAGTGGTATCTCCACCAAAATGACTGTCGACTTCACCTGCATGAAGTTCAGACTCCTCCTTTTCTAAACAACACAGAAAAACACCATCAAAGTTCTTTCGAAATAAAATATCATTGATTAACTGGAAAGATGCAGATTTAATCCTAAGTTCTCTTCTGTTTTTAGGATCAAGATTTCGGAGAGAAGATCCATGCGTTAAGTAAAATTTAATTTTCTCATACCAAGAATTGGGTGTAGCTTGTGCACAGCTGATCTGTTTTTCGTTATGTTGATTCACAGTTGATGTGTTTATTTGACTTTCTTGTCCCTCAACTGAATCAACTACTAGTTTACACAGGCCTTGACCTATAAAAATTTATGCAAGAGTTATTTCAAGGTCATATTCCTGTAGTGATTTCATCCAATTTTCCCTTTTCTCACCCAGCTCTTTTTGTACTAACAGGTTTCTCACAACGAGGTAAGGAACAACAACTTTAGTTATGAATTTTAACAGGTAAGACCAGAAGTGTTTCACTGCTTTAAAAATAGCATATGTCTGTTGATCTACTGCTGGGTAATTAAGTTTTGTTCCTTTAAAAGTAGAGCTCATGAAGGCAGTGGGTATCTCATTGCTTTCGACGTTTTTTCTGTGTAAGCACAGCAGCATAGGATCTATCAGAGGCAAAAGTGTAAAGAGTGGAATCCTGAGAAAAATTGGGACTCATCAGGGAAGGGGATTCTATTATTTCTTTTCCAATTGAATCAAAATCCTGACTTTCTTGGGGTCCCCATGGGTACAAAACATCATTTTTTATTATATTTTGTAACGGTCTAACCATTTCTAAGAAACTCGGGACAAATCTTCTGACAAAATTAATCTTGCCCAAAAAGGATTGCATGGCCTTTTTGGAAGAAGGAGGGGGGAGTTTAGAAATGGCTTGGGTTATTTCAGGGTCAATAATCATTCCATCCTTAGATACTATGAACCCAGGCAGTTTTCCTTGCTCTAATACAAATACCAATTTCTTAGGATTGAGTGATATGCTAAACTTGTGGCATCGTTCAAAGACATCCCTAAGGTGAGACAAATGATCTTTCTTGCTTTTAGAAAAGATGGTGACATCATCAAGATAGACCACAATTGAATGGTTAATGAGGCCACGGAAATCAATATCCATTGTTCTCTGGAAAGTGGCACCAGTGTTTATCAGTCCAAAAGGAATTTTCCTATAAGCGTAAGTGCCCCATGGGGTACGAAAGGTGGTTTTAAGCTGGTCCGAAGGAGACATAAGGACTTGATTGTATCTCGAAAAACCATCTAGCAGAGATAGTCTTTCAGAACCAGACACTTGTTGTAGAATTTGTTCCATCGGAGGAACCGGGTAGTTGTCTTTATCAGACGCTTGGTTTAGGTTACGAAAATTGACACAAAGTCGAATTTCACCACTTTTCTTCCTTACAGGGACTAAATTAGACACCCATTGAGTATGCCTAATCGGGAAAATTATCTTTGTAGTTAGTAATTTGTTTAGTTCCTTTTAAATAGTAGGTTCCAATTTAGGATGCATTTTCCTCAATTTATGTTGGAAAGTCTATGTCTGGGGCTTCATAGGGATTACATGTTGTATGACATTCGGATCAAAAGTTTTTGATTCATCATACGTCCAAGAAAACACATCTTTAAATTCTTTAGATAATTTTATGAAAGTAGATCTTTCTTCCTCGGAACATCCCTTTCCCAGATTAATATTTTGAGGATTATCCCTTGTTCCTAAATTAACAGCTTCATATATCAAAGAGGAATTGTTATTTTTATAGTTGACTACCCCTCTAAACTTATCATGCAAGTCATAAAAATTTTCTAACCTCACAACAGATTTGGGCATAGAGTTAACCAGCTCGAATGTTGATTTAGGAGATCGAGGATCAGATATTACCATGAAGTCTCGGAGATTCTCGTCATGAGTGCCTTCATCAATGACCGCATCCTGGAAGGTGTCTTCCATATGCAGAAAGTTGATGATTTGTTGGTCATCATCGAATACTCTCCAATTTGTGATGTTATCCAGAACCAACGAACTGAACAACAATTTGATCGAAAACACATTAGGAGAAATACCTTCAATAGGAAACAACTTAGAAGCAACATCGGCTAGTAGATCAGCTTCTGTATTAGACATCCTAGGAATATAATTTATATAAAATGCTGAAAATTTATGCATCAAACTCCATACCTCGGTTTGGTAACTCTTCAAATGTGGAGACAAACAATGTATTGCATTCCTTACCTATCTAACTACTATTTCTGAATCGCCAAAAAATACCAAATTTTTCACATCCATGTCCAGTGATTTCCTAAGTCCTTGCAGAAGTTCTTCATACTCGGCCATGTTGTTAGTATATTCAAACTCCAATCGACAAGCAATAAAAGTTTTATTACCTGTAGGGTCAATGAGTACACAGCTAGCACCTGCTCCTTCTCGGGATTTAGATCCATCGAAATATAAGGACCAGATCTGTGTGTCATCATCAGTACTTGGCATATTCGACAAAGCTGGTGTCTGAGTATAGGCTGTAACTTTAGATTGTTGTGTTGGATCAGTGATATAAGAGATTTTAGTCATGAAATTACCAAAAAAGATGTTCATTCCCTGTGTTTCAAATGAATTTGCAGATGTAATGAAAGGCTCACTTGGATCGTTCAGATCTATCATGGTATGCTTAAGATAATGTTCTTTATTTATCCTAATTTTGTTGGGTTGTCCATTTTCAGGCAGCCACAAGTGAGACCAATCTGTAGCAAAATAACTGCGCAGTTGTTCTGACCAATCTCTGCTTAAAAATAGGTCATAAAATTCAAGAATATCAACAACAATAATATCAATTATATGATGAACTTTAGGATTGGATGATAATATAATCAACACATTCTTAAGTTCATCGATCACTTTAACATTCGTTCGATCTAGCTGAATAATTTTAAGATCAGAAGGTTGTACTTCTGCATTAATTATATGGCATATAGATGGAGGCATCACATTTGATGATGCACCCAATTCAACCATGCAATTATGTACATTCCTATTAAAAATTTCAAATGTCAATAAAAAAGGTGGGATTTTTTCGTGTGGAAACAACAAAATTCTGTTGATTTTTTAGTGTTGTCCCTAAAACAATTTTATTTACATTTGCTACAATTTTTTCTCCTAAGTCCCTTTTGTATTGAGGTTCGGATGTATTTTTAGTTGGGACATTTTTAGCTGCATTTGAATCAATCTATATTGATTTTATTCTACTAACATCATTCTTTTTACTATTTTCAGTGATACTTTGAAGCATTTTCTGCAAAATAAGAGGAAATTTTAGCAGTTCAAAAACAGAAATATTTGCCCTTAGCTTTTTCAGATCTTCGATTAAATCATATTCTAAAACAGAAATATTATAAAACCATATCGTCAGAATTTTCAGGAGGAACAGAAACAGAATTGTCATGTGCTTCTAATATCGTTTGCAAAGCATACTGTAAACTTTCAAAATTTAGACCTTCTTTGGTCAGGTTTGGCCGGTTTGGGGGAAAAGGATTTCTAAAAGGAGGTTTGAAACTTCATTTGCTTGTGGATGCCTCTTCATGACCTGATTGGACAGTTTCTGGAAAGCTTTCTGCAATCTCTCCAAGTCTAAAGTTTCTTGTTGATTTTTTGTTTGAGGAGGCCTGGTGAGAATTTTTATTTTCTTCTTAGAGGACGAAGTTGTTTCAGCTTCACTATTTAGATTATCTTTTAAGATTAATATATATTTCTTGATCTAACTTTCCTCCTCAAAGACTTCTAACAAAGTGTTCTTCTTGGACCTTTTAACCCATATGGCTATGTTATTGTGCAAGGCCTTAGCATAATATGCAACAATTAAAATTTCTGCGGGCATCGAATCTGCAGGGATTTTGTTTTTTAATGTCAGAAACCTTTGGTTAAAGTCCTTCACTTTTTATTTAGAGTTCATTTTTAAGCCAGAGAGTTCCATGATAAATTTGGAGATTTATCATCTCCAAATTTTTCCAGAAAATAAGTTTTGAATTTGTCCCAAGAGACAATGGTTTGGGACTGTTGAGAAAAATACCAAGTAGAGGCATTTCCCTCAAAAGTATAAGGAAATAATTTGCATACTACATCCTCGTGTTCAACACTCTGGAGTCTAATGGCTAACATAATTTTGTTGATGTGATCATCAGTTGATTGCTTCGAATATGGATCAAATTTGGGCAACCATTTCTCCGGATGTTTAGGTAATGGGTGTTGAGGTCCAGGCACAGCCACGGCATCTTGATCGAGCCAAGGTATGGTAGGATTATTTTCATTTTCCATGGGAGTTGGGTCTGTCGAAGGTTGAGATGGTTATGATGAAGAACTTCCTTCATCTGAGGATTCACCTCCCGAAGAAGGTGGAAAGGAACTAGGCGGGGATGGTGGAATACCAGATCCTCTGGCACCAAGGATAAGGATTTCAGTGGGATTGGTGATATTTCCAATCCCTATAGTGTTTCTAGGAAGACCAGTGCTTTGAAGTTTTTCTTGTAAATTTGTAAATTCAAGGGGTTGATTGAGTTGTCTACTAGGTTGTCTAATATGGGATAAGGCACTTTGAGTTCTTATAAGTGACTGGTGAACAATTTTTTAGACATCAATCCCTTGAGGGAGTGGTTTCACTGGTTCAACAAGAATATCAGGGTTATCGTTTGAGGTAGTTGTTGTTTGGAGGGTTCTTGCAACCTGTTGACGGGCGAAACAGTCCATCCGTCAACTGGGAGAGTGGAATCGGTCCGGGGTTGTCTAAATAACCCAAGCCGTTTGGTATGGACCACCCTGAAGAGTTTAACGGCTCCGTTGGCCGCTCTAAGGTCTCGTAAGGAAACCAAAGAGAAAGTGATCTGAGCTAAATAATCTAAACTAAGGAAACTAAAAACTAATAAAACAAACT
>SNQJ01S0000401.1:0-17000 GCA_010110895.2 Picea sitchensis | reverse complement strand
CACCGAATCGTCCTCTAGGGTTTGTTATGTCAAAACCCTCAAAACCCCCAATATTGGGCTCACTAGCTAGAAGCCAGAAATCAAAATAAGATCATACATGAATGAATGAGAAGAGGCCCTTGCCTTTCCTTTATACGTTTTGGTTCACCTTATCCCTCCAAAGTGACTTTCATTTTATTATTAATTAATTAATTAATTAAATCACTTTAATTAATTAATTAACCTTTTTACCTTTGAAAGCTCCTTATCTCTCCTTGTGGCTTCCCTAGCCACTAAAAGTCACTTCTAGCTATCCCATCCTGTAGTGCTGCTCCTCCCGATTCCAATGAGCTATTACACTGAGAGGTTCCTCCAAGTAATGTGCACAAAATGCCCTCTTCAGTGATTTTAATTAATTTATAGCTCAAAATAGTCAAAATCATGGAAATCGTCGGAATGGAACGAAACCAAAGCCAACCTGTGCGAAATGGCTCATGATAATGGAATATGATGATAAATTCCAACTGGACCCCACAATGCCTCTCAAATACCCCTGTATTCGCTATAACATCCATCTGGCTACTCTGGTCATCATAAGTCTCTGCCCTGTGATGATGTCCCAAAGTGGGGACATTACACATCTCTTCCCACATTTCACTCCACTTAGAATTTACCTCTAGGAACTTCACTTAAATCTCTCTCCATCTCCATATCAATCCCCCTAGAGTCACCGAGATCACCTCCCTAGAGTGACCTAGTCACCCTTGAAGTGTAGGACCTACATCGAGGTGACATTGGGTGTAGGCTTCCCAAGTTGTAGCACTTTCTTTGTGGTTGGGTCGGGATTTTCCCAACCTACAACTTGCACTATAACAAAGCCTAAACATTGATATGAACCCAAATATTTTTCTTTTTTAATCTAATGTCAAATTGAATTTCGCATGGGTTGAAAAAATCCATTCTAATTATGGTGGATGAAATAAAGTCTTTAAAGAAGAAAAATATTACCCTTCAAAATGATAATGAATTATATACAAAATAACTATCGTCATTTTGTAAATATTGAAATTATCAATGCTTCAAAAACATGTGGAACACCCAGTTGTTCTCAAAATTGATTGGGACAAATCTAAGGCCAAATTAACTAGTTTTCATAAAAATTCTATTTCCACTAAAAGACATATCAAATATTTTACTAAAAACCATATTAATCAATTCTTTATTAATTTTGAACACCTCTACAACAAGCTACAACATTTGGAAAATTGCTTTTATCATAAAGATGATTTGCAATCTCAAATCGAACAATGTGATATAGATAGAGTGATTATATTTTTCTCATTTGCACACTATTCATAAAAGTATAATATCTTGACTTATCACAAACTTTAAAGGGATATGATCATAACAATTTAAAGAGATGTGTAGTAATGGAATTTTTTTCTTCTCACATAGGCACAAAACGAAATCTTGAATAGTTATGGACAAATTTAAAAACCATTGCTCGGATATCAATGATTTCACATGGAAAATCAATTTACCTTTGATAAATCTATATGTCAATATTTTTGATGTTGTTGATATTGACACTAAAAAAGATGAAGGAAATTTATCTCAGATAATACTCATGATGTATTTTAAAGGTCTTATCAAATCCAACAAAACCCAAATGCAAAGCTATATAATCTTTTCAACACTTTCCACCTCCAAGTGGTATAAGAAAGAAATTAACTATTTGTTTGAGAGTAAATTGAAATTAGCATATCCAAATTAACATGTATCACTTGTTAATCATAATATATAATACAACATAATGTAATTTGAAAATGCACTACAATCCCCTCCCACAAGACAAGAAAATTGTGTTGTACAGTTGGTTGTCATTGATGTCAATGAATATTGGATTTATGTCAACTGATGTGATGGGTATATTTGGAGAAGTCTCCAAAGTAGTCCCCTTATGGCGTAGCTCTAAGCATGGCCCTCACGGGAAGACTCTTTGAAGAAGTCTACAAGAAACCCTTAAGCATGGTTAATGATCCCCTAGTTGAATGAGGATTTAAGACATGAAGGTAACTTACTCATGGAGGGATAGTACTCGACGTACGTTTTCCAGTGATATGTGGAATTCCACGTAGCTTCTCACGGTTAGGGAGATATGGTCTTGTAAATTTGGAAGCCCTAAAGAGTGGACATGAAGCCCCTAGTTTGTTATAAGTCTTAGTCAAAGGGTTGAAGTTGTTGTAACTAGAAAACCCTAGAATCCCTAAATTAAGGAGAGGAGTTACCTAGCACAAGTATATGAGCACCTCAAGGAGTCATTCATAAGTAATCTCACACACTCATTCATTGATTATCTATATTGTGAACTAGTGATATTTTGTTAAGGTTGTGCCGAAATTTTTCTGAGGTAGCAAGGGAAGGTATAAGGAGAAAGTCTCGTGGTTGCAACAAACCCTAGTTTCTGAGGTATCTGTGATTTGCAGGTCAGAAGGGCGTGAATGTACGTGAGATGCAGTGAAGGAAAGCATGTATATCCATGGGTTGTAGAAGAGAAGGTCGCATATCTGTGAAAATCTAATGAAGGTTTGAATAGATGTTGGTACCAGGTCCCTAGAGTCTGAAAGTGAGTTCACAGGTCAACATTCTACAGGTTCAGGTCAGATACAAAAGTTCTGGTATGGTTATAAGTTTGTTTTGATGATTATATTTGCTTAGAATATTGTGAATTCTTGAGGCATTCTTGGTATGGTTGGTATTTTAATTGGAAATGGTATATGTTGGTTAGTTGGCTAAGTGAGAAACACTCTTATGTATGGAACAACATTGATATGGTTCTTATAGATCACATCCTTGAGTTGGTTGTATATGGTTGAGGGGTATCCCTGTTGTATGGTGATGTATGCATGAGGGGAATGCATAGGATATTTGAGAAACTTCATTGATGATATGGTACAGATCTGCATATGGTTGATGATATGGTATATGGCACAGGTTGTACATGGTTGATGCTCTAGTTCATGATTCACTATTCATTTTTGATGTATCTTTTGGTTCATGATTGATGTATGAGATAATATGTGCATTGGTATACTCTTGATGCATGGTATGGTACATGTATAGTTGGTTGATGAGTAGATATAGGTTGATGTGATAGTGACAAAGAAAATGACATTGACAAAGGGACAGTGATAATAGTAGTGAAAGTGGAAAAGTTTGCGATAACGACAATTGATCTTCATTTATATTACATGGCGGTTGGACGGGGCAAGGAAAGGTGGTTGTAGCCACCTTCCGGTTGTTTCCATAGAACGTAGGGGGTTGTATCCTCCTTGTGGTTGGAGCCAAAGAGTTGTAACTTCCTTTAGGTTGGAGCCCGAGAATAGGGGTTGGATCCTCCTTCCAGTTGTAGCTGGAGAATCAAAAGTTGGCGCTTCCAATGAGTGTTTTCTTTTGATAAATATATAAGAAAATAATTCCGTGGTTTTCTCCCATTTGGGTTTCCACGTAAACACTGGTATACACTTGATGCATGGTATGGTACATGTATATTTGGTTGATGAAAATATATAGGTTGATGTGATAGTGACAAAGACAATGACATAGACAAAGGGACAGTGACAATGGCAGTGATAGTGGCAAAGTTTGCGATAGAGACAATTGATCTTCATCTATATTATAGGGCGGTTGGACATGGAAAGGAAAGGTGGTTGTAGCCACCTTCTGGTTGTATCCAAAGAACCTAGGGGGTTTTATCCTCCTTCTGGTTGGAGCCAGAGAGTCAGGGAGTTGTAACTTCCTTCAGGTTGGAGCCCGAGAATAGGGGTTGGAGTCTCCTTCTAGTTGTAGCTGGAGAATCTGAAGTTAGTGCTTCCAATGAATGTTTTCTTTTGATAATATATAAGAAAATCATTTCGTGGTTTTCTCCCATTTGATTTTCCATGTAAACACTGGTGTACTGTGTGTCTATTGTGATGTGATGTTGTTTTTTATTATACTACCGATGATATATTGAATGCTAATGATATACTGTTGAATATTGTTGAAGAATAAACTGTGGTTAAAATTACTATAATTGCCCATTACTGATTCATCCACCCTCTCAATAATCCAAAAAATTGATGCAATGTTTGTTGAGTTATAGAAACATTATACTATATGGAAACAAACAATGATGATACCAAAAAGTAAAATATATATCTTCCTTGACACAAGTGATGAGTTTGAAGGAACCTACTTGATATGTGTTGGTAGCCACCAATTTTGTCGATTTTTATCATGATTAAAATCATCACAGAGAGATTATGTCTTTCTAAAGCTGCCACTTCCTTACATTTATAAATGCTTATGTTTCTGAGCTTCGAGGCGATGATCGGGCTAAACTTATCTTATGAGTTTTTCGTTTGTCTTGTTCAAAATTTCATGACTGCAAGCATGAAATTTAAACAAGAACTTCGCTTGGGTAATTATTCTGCAGTTTGTGTTTTCCTTATTTCATTTTACCAACGAAAATACACCTTGAGGAAACCCATGTGTTGCTAAGCTTCAAGTTTTATAAACTCATTGATTAATTCACTACCACAATTTTTATGTATTATGGGTATCATGACTTAATCGGTTCTATGGTTGATCGTTTGGTTTTAATTTTTGAGATGTATGAATACATTAGATTAACATTCGATATAGGCTTCATGCTCTCAACAATCATATCAAACCATGTCGAACTGTGCCTCACAAGTATCTCAACACATGCTTCACAACAATCTAGTGTGTCTTCATCCAATTATGACAAAATTGATCCGACTCTATATAGACAACTGGTTGGATAATTGATGTATCTGGTTAACACCAGACCAAATAATTACTATGCAGTGACTGCACTTAGCCAGTTTATAAGTCAGCTGAGATAGACAGACTATATTGTGGTGAAGCATGTGTTGAGATACTTGCGAGGCACAGTTCGACATGGTCTAAGATATACTTCTAGTATTGATATGATATGGCAGGAATATATTGACTCTGATTGGGCAGGGAGCGCAGTGGAAATAAAGAGAACCTTCAGGTGTTGCTTCACTTTGGCATATTCCATGGTTTCTTGGTGTAGCAGGAAATGAAGTTTTGTGGCTTTGACCACAATAGAAGCAGAGTACATTGCATTAAGTATGACAGTCCGTGAAGCAGTGTGGCTTCAGAAGATCCTTGCAGATTTATTCGAACATGTGTTGGATTCCATCATTATTCATTATGGTAACCAAAGTTGTGTGAAGATATCTGATAATCCAGTGTTTCATGAAAAATTGAGCCACATTTAGATCAAGTACCATTACATTTGAGACATGGTGCAGAGGAAGGAAGTATTGGTGCAGTACCTTCCTACAGATGAGTAGGTTGTTGATGTTCTTACCAAACCAAGACAAAGTTCAAGTATTTCCCTGATAGACTTGGCGTGGAAGAGAATGCCTCCCTCACTGAGAGGGAGTGTTGATGTTTGCATCTTTCTGAGACATTCTACAGATCCTACTACTTTGTGACTGAGTTGAGTTAATCTATGATGACACTTATCCGAGAAGGGCTAAGTGGGGCACTTATCCGAGAAGGGATAAGTGCGGTTGGGCTTATAACCCAATGTCCCATGTGGAGAGCACCTGAGGACATGCCAAGGGAGTTGACCCTTAACGTCATACACTATGGGAGTTGACCCTAGTGTTTCTAGAGGGTGTAGCCTCTAGAAGTCCACATGGAGTGCCATGTGTGACAAAATTTCTCCAGATCGTACTCCTCTATGAAGTGAGTTGAGTTGATCTGTGAGGACACTTATTCGAGAAGGGATAAGTGGGGCACTTATTCAAGAAGGGATAAGTGTGGTTGGGATTATAACCCAACATCCCTTGTGGAGAGCACATGAGGACACGTCCCATGAGGACCCTAGTGTTTCTAGAAGGTGTAGCCTCTAGAAGTCCACATGGAGTGTGCCATGTGTGACAAAATTTCTCCAGATCATACTCCTCTCTGAATTGAGTTGAGTTGATATGTGAGGATACTTATTCGAGAAGGAATAAGTAAATTTGGGCTTATAGACTATTGTCCCATGTGGAGAGAACACGAGGACATGTCAAGAGAGTTGACCATTGATGTCTCACACTATGGGGAGTTGACCCTAAGTGTTCCTAGAGGGAGTAGCCTCTAGAAGTCCACATGGGAGGGCCATGTGTGATAAATATGTTACTACTATGGTGGTTTGTACCACTGGAGGAGACTGCGTGTCTTTGGATAGTAGTTGTGTACTACTATGGAAATATACCTCCCTAGATAAGAGGGAGTGTTGATGTTTCAACATCGGACATAACTTCTCCTACATTGGGCTGCAGACCAAGGGAGATAGGATACATTTATCACAAAGGTGAACTTGTGATAAATGGGCCCAGACGTAGTCCTTCCTTGATCATGACAAGGAATAATATGGATTCGAGGTGCTTGAAGTGCTTTCCACATGTCAGTTAGCATCAAGCCAACATTCACTCATAGGTGTGTACCTGTGGTGAAAGATCATGGTGTAGTCTTTGTCCTAGTCATGGTGATTTGACAAGGAATGATAAAGACGCAATATGCTATATGATATTACATGTGAATCCAAAGTCAACCTAATCTTAGAGAGAGTTAATTGGTTCAGTTGGGAGAGAGATGTCTCCCAAGACTAACAAACAAGTGTCATGAGTCTAAGGTGAAGTTTCTATACTTCAAAGACAAGAGTGACATGTTACATAATGTCTCCCTCGTTGAGAGGTAGTGTTGATGTTTGGACAACATCGGGAATACATTCTCTAAAGATAATAATTAATAATATAATTATTATTGAATATTAAATATAGTACATAATAAGTAAATGATAATAATAAATAGTTATTGATTATTCAAGGGACGCATCCTTTCATGGATGGTCACCTTATGTTCCCTATATATGGAACACTCATTGTTGTAATAATATATCGAATATCTCTCATATCTCATATGAATAAAAACAAACACTTTCATGTTGCTTGGTACAGGTCCAATGTACCCACGACTACACCTCACCCCGCTGTCCTGTGAATTAATGAACCCTGTGCATTCGATAATAGTCGAGGGTTTGACATTCATTATGTGTAATGGCTCTTAGGTCTGCGCACCCTTCGGTTTCCTGTATCTCCAAACTTAAGTTATCAAGCATGGCAGTCTCAAAACTTCATAGGTTTTGGGCCATTTTAGTTTGCACATACCTCTCTCTGCTACTCGTTTATTGGAAGCCAAAGCCTACCTCTTGTGATATCTTTTGTGTCTATTTCACAGTCTCCATGGCCCCTGTGGTTCGAATCTAACCGAATGGATGTCAATCCCTTCTTGCCCACAAAGATGCCATAGATGATTTGAAGGCTCACAGTTGGGATATCTTCCTCATGAAATTTGAAGGTTACAACCTTGCGGTCGCACAGGCCTTTGCACAAACATTTGATGGGTTTAGAACCAAGATAGAGGATGTGCAATTGGAGGTCACAGAGGAATTTATAGCCCGGGCAACAAGACTCCCGCAGGAAGGTTAAAAGTGGTTTAAAAATGCCAAAATGGAGGGTGTTCCATGGAGCTTGTTCATGGTCTCTCGCGAGTCTACCTGCTGCCCTAAAGGTATTCATATTAACCTCCTGAAACCTTGATGACACAACCTTATTTTGATTTTGAAACAGTTTATAACCTATCTGGGTAGGTATGGTTTGGTATTTTTATACCACATCCGACTGCTGATGTTATTCATAGGGTTTGAACTGAACATGCCATTCTACTTGTTAATGAGCCTATATAAAATGCCAAAACGCTACAAGAGACAGAGCATGAACCCTCTGTCAAGCCTCTTTCATCACGGGCTCGTAATAATCCTATTTCTATTGCACCTGTCACAAATTGGGGACACTTGGGAAAGTTTCCTGAGTCAAAATGGTTTTTCCCAAACCGACAATATAGTGAACCTGCCTTCAAATGTAAGCCCCGATTTTGATAGTCCCGTGACTGAAAGTCATGGTTTTAATTCACCTGATGGATATGAAATTAATGAATCTATGTCTATTGCTTTGAAAACCCCCATGGTTAAGAAACCACGATGTATTTTCTCGCCTAGAAAATCGTTGGAATAGGTAATGGATGTGCTGAAAGAAAGGAGTTCCCCTACCCTTTCTTCTGAGCCTAATGAGGGTCATAGTGACAAACCTACTGTAAAGAAAAATCGTAAGGGTAAGAAACAACAAAGCTCAGATTTGAATTTTATGAATAAGAGGTCCGGTCGATTGATTTCTAGGAGTTTGAGGAATCAAAAAAAGGATCATTTGAGCTCGATCTCTATGATCGAGATCAATGATCACTGTTCAGATGAAGAGATCAATGATTTCCTTGCTCAGGAAGATTTGGACAACCAATGTCTCAAGAATGAAACTGTTGGTCAAGCTGAGCAGTATGAATTTGTCTCTAGATTACCCCAATTTCTGAAAGGCCAAGAGGGCTTTGCTGGCATTATCCATGACTTGAAACAAGCCACAAGGAAGCACAAAATACCCGTTGTTGAATACATTCCACCTCGACCTGCTATAGCACCGATTCATTGTGATAGTTGTTTGGATTGGGTAGAATGCTATTACAGGGACATACCATTGTTACAGGCACAAGTAAAACATCTGGCTGCTCAGAATTCTCTACATGAACGAGAAAACCATGAGTTGAAAGCATGCACACAAAGGGAAAATAAAAGGCCCAAAAGATCCGGTAATATAATCATAAAAAATGCAACCAACTTCAATGCCATCATTAATTCAGAACTGTCCAATCCTTCACTGTCTAATTTCTAAATGGTAAAATTGATTTTGTTTGATTTTTTTTTATTCTGTTATGAGAGTTAAAATAGGAAGATTTAGCCCGCACGGGTGTAGACGGATTGGCAAGTGCCGTGTAAATGGAAGGAAATTTGTAAAGAGGTTTCATGTTCGATTCTCACCTGGATTTACTCGTGCGCCATTCTTACGGGCTGGGTGGTTGCACCTGGGGTTATAGTGGTAGTCGACGGGTATCAACCCCATGTCATGCGAGTACGACAACCGCCCGTTGCTGATTCCCCCAGTACATAAAAAAAAAATTAGGAAGATTTAGTTTGATTTTCTTTGTTAATAATAAGACTAGCTACAAAATGTCTGATTCTATAGCCAGTCTATTTCTGAATATTAGTTAGCATTATTTTCTGAATATCAACTTCGTTTTGCTATCTACATGAAAATGATAATTATTCTACTGTTTACATGGAGAAACCATATTGGATCATACGCTCTATTATTCAGTAGTTTCTTTCTTGTATGTTAATAAAACTTTGTTATTATTTTGACAAACCAACTCTTATAAGAGTGGTTTCTAGTTGTATTATTTTTGTAATACTATCTATTTTTTGGGGATTGCACTCTATCTTGCATGATAAGAGTTTGTGAATCCTAAACTAGTTTAAATAGTGATCACTGTTAGTAGTGAAGATATTTTTGGCTGGGATACATTATGGACATATGATTTTGAAAACTGATATGGAGAAGCTTCTCTCCATTTGGATTTAGACCTGTGTGACGCTTACCCCATTATGTTTTTTTTTTTTGCCTCCATCTTATGAAATATTATTATGTTTGATGCAACTTTATTCTGGTTATCATATGGTATTTCATATTGTTAAGTATTTTGATGATGTCTGTAATTTGTTGTTCCATTGCACATCTGTGATCAATCTACCATTTGATTATTGTCGATTTATTCTAGATATTAAATGCTGGATTATATTAATTCTTTGAATTGTGTTTCCTCTCTTTATAAGTGTTGATTATCATAAGATCACCAGATCTATACATTTATCATTATGTTGTTATATCCTCGCTCTAATGCATCTTTGAGTTTGTTCTGGGAGTATTAGCTCTGTTCTGTTACAGGTGTCCCTCGTATGCTGGAAAATCAAGAGTTTGAATTGCACAAGAAGATAAATTCAGTTTAGTCGATTAGTTACATGTTAGTTTACTTGTTATTTAGTTAAATTATTTGTTAATGAAATAAGAACAACATGAATTAGCTTTTGACTGTTTATGTATTCTTATTTCAATTATATCTGATTAACATTCGTTAGTTTTAGATCTTTAGACATTCAAAAGAGAACAAAAAAATGTATGTGCTTTCTTTCTCTCTTTTATAAACACTTTCAAAAACATTCTTTTCACAAGATGTCAAGTAAATCTTGTACGCTGTACATAGACTGTTTATAATCATATGCACTTATTCTTGTTTCCATTTGAAAATTTGTAATTATTAAACTTATGTTTTTAGTATCATAGATTTATAGATTAGATTCTTTTCTTTTATTATTTTTAGGACTTTAGCTGGCCAATGGAGCCATTAAACCTGTCAGGCCATTTCATTCCAAACGTCTTGGGTTATTTAGACAACCTCGGTCTGGATTTGACCTTCCAGTTGACGGTGTGTTGCATTCACCCATCAACAAATGGCGCTAGAAGGAGGGCTTGAATTTGATTGATGGAACGTGGAGGTTGTGTTGGCAGCCAACCCATTTTTTTCGATTGCTCTCAAAAAGCTGCCTACACCCCTTGTCGTATTACGACAAACCATCGTCGCATTGTGCTAATGGACATTCATCTTATTTTTGCGATCATTACAATTCAATATCGACCCAGTTTTTCACAACTGCAAGTGTGAAAACACTTCTTTCGTTGATTAGATTGTCGTCGTCTTTGGTTGATACTTGATCACCGGTTTATCATCTGATTTCTAATGTTGTATCAGACTTATGTTCTTGAGCATTCTTGATTACGCATTTGGATATATTTCATTGTAAAACCTTTGGGCATGAAAGTTATTGGTCTTATCTATGAAAATTGTGTAATGGATTTGGTCATATTGTTTTTTATCCTTGCTTTGAACTATCACTTGATTATTATATGAAGGAATTTTGATTGTATGGTTCTAGGACTTTGGAGTACAAACACATATGGTATGCACCAAATACATTGGCAAGTTTATAAGGTATGATAGCAATGTTTTCAAGGCGCATGAGTTAATCATGTTCGATTTTACAAATCAATACTTGGCATACAATGTTTGCAAGCATATTATACGATGATTGATATATGATCCCGAGCTATGTATTATCACTAAACCTTGTGATTAAGCGATTGAATAAACGGTGGAATTGGCACGTTAAATCGGTAGTTAATGCTGGTACTGTGTTGGTTTTAGACTTAACACTTGGCGCGTTGATATCATATGATGTGTTGGTTCTGACCTGGGTAAATGGCACGTAGAACGCTGATGATTCACCAGCTTCGGCGATCGATACATTTGTTTTAATGATTATGGTTTTAAACAGCTTTGTACAGGTCATTAATTCAATGCGTGGTGATGGTAATCCACCACCTTCGCACGCATACTGAGTTGTTTTCGGTCTCATCCAACATTCAAACTATGAAAACCCTATCATAATTCACTCTCTGCATTGTGCATTTGGTGTGAGACCTACCATGAACAGAGGTTATTGCTCCTGTTGTGAGAACCTAATGGCATGCTTGTTTGTTAACGTCGATGGTAGATAAATACGCGAGGTGGTTCGTTTATCACGAGGATTCGATGGCTTTAATATCACGATGCTCGACAGTAGCGTCGGTTTGGCGGTTGTCGACAAAATCGAGAACCTCGGCTCGAAGTCGCAGAACACTCACTCGGCTGTGGCCGAAGTGCGCCTGTTAAGGGAGGAAAGTGGTCCAAAATCTATAAATTAAACGATGTCCCATGGACTTTTTTGTTTCGTTCTCGGAAAGTGAGGTCGTGCAACATAGGACTACCTGCGAGTATGCTAAAACCCCACTGGCATAATCTATTAATGATCCTCAAGCAGTTAAGTAGCGATGTGAAGGCGGGTATGGATTTGTTTTCTGTTTTTCATCGTTTGCTGATGGTGTTTATGGGTTTGAGTTAAGCTTGCCACATTATCTACGCCGAAGCTTATTTAAAATGGCTAAGAAGTATAAAGGAAGTCAGGCTGATACTAGCCTATTCAATGTTGGGTTGATTAAAATACTATTCGTTTATGAACTCGGTTTACGACAAGATTCGTACGTTCCTCCAGCGGTTTGAGAATTAAACCCTCCTCAATTGATAAGCTTTGTGGTAATAAAGTAAAATCTATCCTATACCTAGTGTTTCTTGCTAAGCGAACTGACTCACCTGTGAGTTCGCCTATTGTTGTGACTAAAGTTGCTAAGCCCTTAACTCCAAAGGCCAGGGCAAACACTACTGATAAAAATAAGAGAAACGCGAGGACGAACTCTCGCATGGAGAGAAATAAGTCAAAACCTCCTGCCAAAACAGAGCATTTCATGATTAGTGAGGACTCTGACTCAAGCATCGAACGCGTTCTAGCTGAAGAGGGTTTCTGTTGTGAACAAATTCATTACAATTTCGTTGATAAATTGCCTCCTTGTCGCCGGGATAGCGGACTATCTTGTCAAGCCATCTTTTGAAGCAGGTGGTGAATCGTCAAAACCCTCATACGCTCAAAGGTTACACCTGGAGCCGGTGTGGTGGTTAGAAAGGTACTATTAGGACGTTCAATTTCGCGATCAAGGTCGGGATTTGGAGAACCAGGTAGCTAATCTCACTGGTCGGAGCGATAAGGGGCAACCTAATGATAAAATCAACGGACTCTTTGGATGGTCTTTCTTGTTTAAAAGCGTTAGTGCTCGTGTGATTGTCAATTCAAGATTGACATAGATTCGGTAGCTGTAATGGTATAATTTCCCTCTTTTATACGTATTCATAAGCTCTGTTATATGTTTGACTTGCTCTGTAATGCATAAGTTTTGTCCAATTTGGATTGACTGTGATTAAATTTGATTTGATTGACCATAATTGAATTTGAATGTGTTGTATTTGATATGTTTTCTATTTTTGGAACGCGAATCATATCTCTGTTCGATTTGATTATATCTTATACGATACGATGTGTCCAATTGGTTGATCGTGTTAAGTGCAATTTCTATGTTGGTAGGTCCATTATATCCTCTGTTTCATAATCAATTTTTGAATGGATAACAATTGTTACCATGTTAGTTATAGTCTAAGGATAGCAAATGTTTGATTCAATTACAGGAATGGGTTGATTATATCAAATCTTTTTTGATTTGTGTCTATAATTAAATATCACGTTAGATCACTCCAGCCAAACCTTGAGTGATGATTGTAGAGTGATCTAACGTGGAAGCTGTTGAATCGATATTTGTGGAGTTAGTTCGATTACATTGGAAGCAATTCTCATGCATCGTGTGAATGACTCGATATGTTGTTTTGATTGTAATTGCCTAATTACAATTATGAATTTATTGCAAGTATTTTGAAACATAATGATGGAGATCTGTGATTGGATTCTTTGGATACGGTGATGTGTGAAATCACAAATACTTTCTATATTGCGATGATGGTAATCTTATGATTATTTTACAACGATTATCCCACACGATTAGGTTTATTGATGGCGTTAATTGGAACGATACGGTTGTGATTAGATTCGATTTTGTGAAGAATCGAAGAAACATGGTATTCCTATTTTGTATCGATTTGCACCTCTACTCTGTCCAGATCATGTGTTATTTGGTTTTATTTGATTTAATCAATAGTAGTATATTGGTTATTTACAAATTGATTAAGTTCGATTTGATTTGATTTAAATATGGTCATTTTACTATGTTAGACCGGCTACAGAATCAAACGATTCTTTAGCTAAGTCTACTAGATTGGTCACATTATTATTTTTTGAATAAGACAATCTTCTAACTAGTGCAATTGTCTATTGCGGGGCAAAACGAATTGTCAATGGATAATATGGACAGTTAGGGGATGATCTAAAGATTTTACTTGCTTATTAGTTATTTAGTTTAAGAGATTTTAGGGACTATTCCCAGATTGTAATAAGCTATTTACTATTTCTCACAAGGATGTTTTACCTTGTGAAAAACTGACTAAACTCATGATTTTGTAATCCTACAGACAACTCTCGATTAGGAGAACAAGGATATGGAGTTGACTCAAGCTGGAGCATATGGTGGTGATAACTGACTGTAGCTTTCAGCTTTTCAATATATCAACACTCTGTTCTATATTTTTGTATCGGCTTGTTTATGGTTTGGTATTGAGTTAGCTATCTGAATCACATATTAAATGATATAATATTGACCCTATTTATCTATATCTTGTTTCTTCCTAAATTGATAAGGACATAACAATTCTCAATTCATTTTCGTGAATGATAGCTTATCCAAATGTAATTTGGATTGTCATATATAAACTAACGTATAATAGGTTTTCCTTATTGCAGGAGTTTATAATCGGAAAATTGTTATGATAATCTTTATGTCTTGTTTGTCTGTAATAATACTTAGGAAGCATTATGACTGATGGTTTAGAAAGCTTAAGGGGCCTAATGGTGAGTTTTCCCTCCTCAATCATCTTAGAAGTCATCTGCATACGGGAGTAAACTTAGTGCGTTTCGGGTCAGATGGTTAGGTGTTTATTGCTTTAATTAATTAGTAGTTTAGTTAGATTTAAGATTATTTAATTGCAGTTAGTTTCCTTTACATTTTATAAAATACAAAGACAAAATAGATCTTTGGCTGTCTTAGAGCAGCAAGCACATGAGTTTTCTTGAGGTTTTAATCAAATCTGTGATCTGTCCATATTGTATAGTTGTGAATAAGGAATGATTATAAGCTGACAATTAAGTAGTTGATTTGAGTTATTATAATCATAGTTAGTATTTTGTAGACATATAGTAGTTAGTAATTAGTAGTTAGATTAGTTTCCTTAGTTTTAGTTTAATTTCTTTTATTTAATTAGTTAGTTTGTTTTAGTTGAATTTTTATTATTTCTTGGTTCCTTAGTTTAGATTATTTAGCTCGGATCACTTTTCTCTTTAGTTTCCTTATGAGACCTTAGAGAATGACCAGCGGTAGATTAAACTCATCGGGGAGTGGTCCCGCACCAAGCGGCTTGGAGTTATTTAGACAACCGGATAGGTTCCTCTCCCGATTGTGGATGGGTATTTTAGGCAAATCAACTAATGGCGTAGAAGGAGAACCTAAAGCAATTAATGGCCACGAGGGTGGTGTGAACTCCTCCCCACCTAATCAGCACACCGCAAGTAGTTAAGTTCACAAGATAATATCCCCCTCAAGTAACAACTACTTCAGCAGAGATCTCGGATCATGATTGAACCAACAATCCCTAATCCTACAGGCGGTGATTTTCAAGAAATTTTTAGACAATCTTATTAAATCCTTTAAAGCAGCACTAGCCTTAGAGCAACCTCATGTAGTGGAGCTATTTACCACAGTATTTTTACGTCATCCCTATGATGCGTTAATGATGTAATAAAACCTATCTATTGCCTTTAAGAGGTCACAGTGGCTAAAGTTCTGAAGAAGGAAGAAGAACTTTCTAAGAAAAGAGTTGCTTTTCTATGTCATAAAACCTTATAAAAGAAATGTCGCGGAGTTATTTGGTCTTCGTTAGCTGGACCCGTCTTCCTTCTTCGCCTTTCCATGTTATAGTACAGGTTTGTGGTTGGGGCGTTACCAAAACATTGATAGATGAAGGTTCATACGTTAATATTTTGTCGTCTATTGCTTGGCAAACATTGGGTTATCCTCCACTTATCTTGGGATTCTGTGAATCTGTTGGCACTATGAAAGAATAGTCAAGCTTTAGGGACCCTTCCTCGTTTTCTTGTAACTTTGGGAGGGAAATTTGTCTTTATTGATATCATGGTAGTCCAAGACCCTTGGATTTTTCTTACTCCTTGGACGAGATTATGTCTATGCGTAGAAAGCTATTGTGTCTACTCTTTTTCATGTGATATCTTTCCCTCACGATGGGCGAGTTGTAACTGTTGATCAACCTTCATTCTAGAGTATTGACTTGGATTGCCTCCCAGAATGGTTCTTGTATGCAAACAGTATCAACCCACAACCCTGGAAGGAATAGTATGTGGCGTTGTAAGCCCCATCTTCGACTTACATTGACCTAGATCGATATAGTTGACATGGTGATCTTGATAGGAGTTGTTAGAGCCTGAAGAATCTCTTTACTCCTGTCAGCGACCCTCTGACATGGTGTCCTTCCCCAGTGTGTTTCTTCCTTCCAGTGAAAGCATCTCTTAGAAACCATGGCCAAGTTTTGTCCCTTGACATAGGGTCATTCCAGAGCATTGTCCTCATTGAATCCCATGATCAAGAAGAGAGACTTTTAGGATAGTTTTTTGTGTCTCTGTGGTGACCTCATTAAAAAGTAAAGAAGAGCATGGTGATCTCTTCGATAGGGTTGTTAGAGCCTGATCTCTTTACTCCTGTCGCGACCCTCGACATGGTGTCATTCCAGAGTGTGTTTCTTCCTTCCAGTGAAGATCTCTTAGAAGCCATGACCGAGTTTTGTCCCTTGACATAGTGTCATTCCGGAGCATTGTCCTCTTGGAATCCATGATCAAACAGAGGTTCCGAGGATAGTTTTTTGTGTCTCTGTAGTGACCTCGTTAAAAAATGAAACAGAGGTCACGAGGATAGTTTTTGCGTCTCTGCGACAACCTCGTTAAAAAATGAAACAGAGGTTTTGAGGATAGTTTTTTGCATCTCTGAGGCAACCTCGTTAAAAAATGAAACAGAGGTCTGGGGATTGAACCTAGATTTTTTGAGGATAGTTTTTTCGTCTCTGTGGCAACCTCGTTAAAAATGAAACAGAGGTTACGAGCATAGTTCTTGTTTCTGTGTCAAGCTCGTTAAAAAAAAATGAAATAGTTTTCCCCCTCTCTATTTGAGTCAAGTCCTTCGTCTAGTATTTGAAGCTTCATCTCATTCTCCTTTGCAGTTGGATGAAACGAAGCTTGGGGGGCATTTTCCTCAGCCTCTGGACTTCATGCTGAAGTT
>SNQJ01S0000400.1:281782-292489 GCA_010110895.2 Picea sitchensis | reverse complement strand
AAATAAATAAAATAAAACATTTAC
Organism: Picea sitchensis; assembly: GCA_010110895.2. Classification (NCBI taxonomy): domain Eukaryota; kingdom Viridiplantae; phylum Streptophyta; class Pinopsida; order Pinales; family Pinaceae; genus Picea; species Picea sitchensis. The sequence continues at coordinate 292,465 of SNQJ01S0000400.1, read as the reverse complement.
ATTATGACTAAAATAAAATAATTAAAATAAAAAAATAAAAACTTAGAGTCAGGCAGTGGGTCCTCGCATGAGGCCCACGTGCCCCCATCCTTCACGTTTTATCTTCATACCTAACGCTAAAACCCTACACCTGCCAGCTCTTCGAACCCTACGCGTCCTTCCTCTGTCGCCTCCTTCTCATCCATCGAGACCTTCCTCGCATCATTCTTTCTTCACCATAGATCTTGCCTTTGCTCTATTCAGAGGTTCCAAGAATCTTGCCTGCCATGGCTCGCATCCTCGCCATTGTTCTGAGCACTTTGCTAGCGCTGGCCATTACTGTATCTGCTTCCAGATCATTTGAAGAAACAAAGTATATTGATATGGTCACTGACAAGATCTAGGACCTGGAGTCCAGTCTCTTTAAAATATTGGGAACCAATCCCAAGTCTGTACAGTTTGCAGAGTTCGCTCTCAGGTATGGCAAGAGGTACGATTCATTTCGCCAACTTGTGCACAGATTCAATTCTTTCGTGAAGAATGTGGAGTTGATCGAGTCAAGAAACAACATGAACCTTCCTTATACTTTGGAAATAAATGGTAATTTCACCCTTTTCTTCATCACACAGGCATCAACATCAGTAGCGTTTACACAGGCCTATGCCCCCACCAGAACCGGAGCAAAAACAACAAGAGGTCATTGTTTCATAATGCTACGTTGTTGAAGCACAGAAGCCCAATCCCATAGCCCCGCCTAGTCTCCTCGTGAGCTCAGCTTTGATATCATTAGCCTTTAAACACGTATGCCAGGAACCAAGGAGCAGGACTTTGGACCTAATCACCTCAATAGTATATATATTTTGGTATATATTCTAATTCCTTCTGCAATTTTTACACTTTGTAGCACATTGAATACTTGTACAAGTAAGGTTGGCAAAGTGGAAAATATTTTTGTTCCTATAAAATTTTTGTGTAGTTTTCCGATCATGGATTTGATTCCTTTCATAGCTTCTGCATATAATCCGTTTCATGCCAAAGTATCTTGGTGGCATGCAATTGTGAATGATCATGGATATAACTCATGATTCTAGCGTCGGAGATTTTTTATGTTTTTGAAGTTTAAGGTTTGTTGGTTTTGGGTTGGTGGAATGCATGAATAATTTTGGTAAATTAGGTTTGTTTTAGTTTAACAAGATCTTTTATACATTTCAAACCCATGTGGGGTTTCGTTAAACTTTCCATTTTGAAGAGCAAGGCAAGTCATGTCCCAGCTTTGTTGCAGTGTGGTGTTGATTACTTGATCTTTGTTTTGTTGATATAAAAAGTTTTGGGTTTGATGTTGGTCCTGCAGAGAACAAAGGTAGAGACTGCAAGCTGCCTTGCGCTTTGTTTGTTCTCTAATAGGGGTCCTGCCTCTACCTTATTTGCCTGTCCTGTTTGGATGTTGTTGCTAATGTTATTTTCATATAGCTTGGCCCTCAAAACGCCCAACACACAGAAAAAATACATACATAATAGTGAAAAGAGACTCTGAGATACTAAAGGGCCATACATATGAGAAAACATAGCACGAATAACATAGAATGCTTATGTGAGGCCAGCCACTGGACTCATCCAGTAGTGTTTACCACACGGGGATAGTTTCCTTGCCCAGTTCAAATTCACTTTATTGTTTTTTGCACTAATCCATTGCCAGAAGGCCTAACTAATTGAACCAAAAAAATGCCCTGTTATTGTGCTTTGTCTATGCATACTATTAGCTATTTTCTCTGTGATGAAGGGAAAGCACTACCAGCATTTTCCACTATCTTTTGCTTATTGAAGATTATCTGAATCTATGCCAATGGATGTAACAACCCTAGTTGCTTGTTTTACTTTAGTAAATTCATTTTATTTTTTTTACATTTTCAATATGTATTTCATTCATATGTATTTAGATTTGTTTATATATAATCACAATAATAATACATTTGGTTTGCAGGTTAGGCGGAGCCGGGAATTTGGCCCTTAAGGCCCCAGATTGTGAATTAGGAGCTCTGATACCATGTGTAGTGGCCAGTAAGAAAAATATCAACAAGCCTAATAAAAATCCTTACAATTACGCCTAACATTTCTAACATAGAATTTTGAATTTCTGAGTGTGTAAATAATTCATTAACTTCAAATAAGCATATAAATTTCAGCAGAATTTAACATTTAACATTTAACTACAACATAAAATTAACTTAGCCAATTCAAAAACAATTTACTTGGTTCTGATGCTAATTCGCCTTGCTGCCTTGCTATTGCCTTCCTGTTGCCTGATGCACTGACCAACACTTCCCAAACCTACTATCCTCCCTGCCAACTAGGACAACTACCTAGCTCCAGGATATCATATGGATATCCTAGCCCCCGTGCCCAAAACCTCCAACAAACCAGTGCCCCTGTACTAAACCTTCCCACTCCCGAACTCAACTCTCCTCTCTGCAAATCTAAGAGAGACCCCCCAAAAAAAAATATCGTCGAATGATAATGCCCTTTGTAAACCTCCTCCGCCTCCATATCCTTCCTTCATCGCCTCATGCATTTACTTCCTTACCTACCACTAGTTAATGCCCCTTATCCTTTGCTTTATTATTTTATCCTCTCGTAATTAATATGTTATCCTTTTCCATGTACATAACCTTTTTACTTTAAACAATATAACTTATTAATCTTTTANTATTAAATTTAATACTCATGTTATTAAATGCAATAGGTAGTTAATTAATTAATTAATTAATCAAAATTATAACCTTTAATTAATTAATAACTACCTAATTAATATCATTAGATCAATCTTTGTTTAGTTATTAACATGGTAGGCAAAATTAATTACCTAATAAATCTTTTACTTAATAATCCCTAAGTATATATATTCTACTAGGGTTCTTACACATACAATTACATTGTAATATGTTATAACATATTACAATGTAATATCTTATATAGTAATATATGTTATGACATATTACATTGTAATATGTTATGGAAAATCTACATTAATATAGCACAACAAATAGAAAACAAATAGTGAAACATAGGTAGTATATTCATTGTAGTCATTCCCTCAACCTGCAAAATATATACACTTGTGTAGATTTCATTTTTCCTTGAAGTTTATCCGATCAACATTTAATGTAATATGCTTGGCGTTTTAGTGAGAAACTGACTGAATATTACCTTTTTCATTCTCTAGAACAACCAAATTCAGCACTCACTCTTGATATGGCTTCTCTTCCAAACCATAGACCGTTATCATAGTAAACTCCTAAAAAAGGAAACATAGACTCCAGTGGACTGTGACTTGGACACGGGGGGGGCATCCCTGTGGCCAAGCCATGGGCACACCAATGTCTGGGCCCCCTTGGAGAAGTCACAGTCCACTAGAATGTGACTTGGCCACAGGGGGCCAACTTTAATTCCCCCAATTAGTACTTCTACAAGGAAAGAAAAAGTTCAATTTTCTTTTTAGGAAAGAAGCTAGTGATGTAAACAGTTGAACCACACAACCTGAAAAATGAATCCACACACATAGATCAGGCAATAGACAACAATGACTCAACGCACTTCAAAATGATCAACAGGGAAAACCATGCGTAAATAAAAAATATACAAATGACTACCCACCTGATGCAAACATGACAACACCTACAAGCTAAGGATGACATCACAATCCCAACACAATGGCCTTGATGACCAATAACTAGAACCTCTACGGTGGTAAAACCCAATGCAAGAAGGCATTATGACCCAAGTGCCAACATCGAACATACAACAATCAAGAACACCCCCAATGGGAAGCACAGACTACAACCACATTATCATTCGCCTCTATCCAATAGGGAGTGCCATGATCCCCTCATTAGGAATCATGTCGTCCCTAGGTGACAAGTGCGACAATAACCCTAGTGTAACATAACCTATCTGGACCAAGGACTCAAGATAAATCCAACGTGATAGGATTTGAAATAACTGACAAGAAGACTACACCCACACCCCAAGAAACAGGTCGACAAGACGCATGAGGACGTCCTTCAACAAGAAGATGTGCAAGATATTACACGAGTTCGCCAACAAACCAAAACCATTAAATTTTAAGAAAGATGGCTAAGTGCGAAGGAGTGAACTGTTACCAAGCTACTATGGTCATAAATGTTGTCATAAGGTGAACTAAGTTAGGCACTTAACAAAATCAAATACGTTGATAAAAAATTACACATCGTCAATTAAAGTAAGTGAAATAGTGATCTATGTTTCTTATAAAATGCTCGACATTGTTGTCTAAATTCACAAGTCTAATTTAACCAGTCTATGTTCTAACAAGTCTAAAACGATCGACATTGTTTTCTAAATTAATAATTGATATTTTATAAGAGGTCTACGCTGCTTATATCCAAATATAATTGCTGTCCAACTTATGTCTCCTCATAAATCTATTGGTCAACTTGACAATATAAAAACACATGAGGTCATTGTTTATATAAGGGAATAAATCAATTATATTGGCTATCATAACAAATGCTTATTTATTCACAACCACAATACGCCCAAAAATAAATCTTGCAGTCAATAAGTAATGAAGTGTAGTCATATAAATCATTGTCATTGATATAAGTTCATTGTCAATTAATGTTAAAATGCAATGAGATATAAATTCACTATTAATTAAGGTTAAAACGCATTCAGAATATAATGAATAATGCATTGTCTAAACATATGTTGAAAACATAGACCATATAAATGCTGAAAAGATAGACCATATAAATCCTCAAAAACATAGACTGTATGAATGCTGAAAAAATAGACTATATAAATGCTACAAACACTTCCTAAGATAAGCTGAGACGTAGTCTGAATAAATGTCAAAAACTCTTAATAAGAGCTAATCCAATTGCCATCCATTCATCCATATCAAGACTCTGACACATCAACACTATAGTAAACATGACATAGTTGTCCACTAACTGATCGGTACCACTGTCTAGTATATTTATTTGTAGTCTTCAGAATGGTAAAATCACAATGTACTAAAAGTATTAATTTGTAGTCTTAAAAAGGTGAAAATCGCAATGTATTCCATGTAATAACTCCCAACGATCACACCAAAAAACAACATTACCATTACACATAAAAACACACCCCTATACACAGAAACTATGCCCCCCCCCCAATACATAGTAAAAAAACAAAGGCATTCCAGTAAATATTTCGTGGTTGTTCAGGTGTAAAAAGATGCAGGTACACATTACAATGAAATTCATTAAGCTAGGTACAAAAATATTAGCCTTCCAACTGCCAACCAATGAATCACTATCCAATCAATAAATAAGTTCTCAAGTTAAGAAATTCGTAAGTCAATCAACTGTTAATCCATCAAAGAAAAACGCCTAATAAAAATTCACTATGTAAATAAAATTCTAGTCACATTCAATCAAGGGTAAACGCTGTGTAATAAAAATTGAAATTTGCAAGTCAATCAACCGCCAATCCATCAAGAAAAATGATTAATAAAAATTCATTGTGTAAATAAAATTCCAGTCGCATTCAATCAAGGGTAAACACTATGTAATAGAAATTGAAATTCGCAATTCAATCAACTGCCAATCCATCAAAGAAAAATGCCTAATAAAAATTTGTTGTGTAAATAAAATTTGAGTCGCATTCAATGAAGGGTAAAAACATTGTGTAATAAAACTCCAGTCGCATTCAATCAAGGGTAAACACATTGTGTAAATAAAATTTCCAGTCCCATTCAATCAAGGGTAGATTTGTTGTGGTTTAAGTGCTAAAACGCAAGATAAATTCGTCTTCCAAATATAATAAAAGGTAGAGGGAAAATCACAAGGCAGATGTGTTAAAACGCAAGGTAAAATTCGCCTGCACAATATATTAAATTGTAGAGGAAAATTTGTGTGGTTGAATGTATTGAAATGCAGAGGATATTTCCATAGAAATATAATAAAACACAGAGGTACTATAAATGTCGATCCCAATGCAATGCAAAGATCAAATGTAGAGGATATTCAACGGTTCACGGGGAGGAAAGATAAAAAATACGTAGAGGTAATCAATCGCAAGAAAGCGCAAGACAATCATTCAACCATGAACAATCAACAGGGGTAGACAGTTGGGAAAAACTATCCTTCACTCATCATCCATGCACAGAAAAGTAGGGCTTTAGGATCTATATGTGTATTAACACAAAAGTGACGACCATCAATCTGTCTCCTGGCCCACTGCTCAGGCATGGACTAATGATTTAGTGATGAGGACGAAAGATAAAGCACAATATCTTCATAATAATCATTAAAATAAACAAAACAGTCATAGCAATTAGGGATCCGTTGCCAAGGGAATCAATTCAATGCAGCGAGTGTAAAGCTATGCCGACTTTAAGTTCTCGATTAAAAACACTCAGTAAACACATTTTTTTATATACAATAGAATTATAGTAATGGAAGCACCATAACAATATTAATATACTATTCAAAATAAAGGCATGCGTATCGTAGCCTACGGTGACAACTCCAAGTCATTTTCCTGTGCATGCTCCATCGAGCTCCCACTTGTCAACCGATGTGAATTCATAGGTACCTCCTAGACAATGCTAGGGGTAGTCTTGTTTCCCATGAGCCCCCCGAGCCGCAAATGGGCCAGACACACTAAACCAAGGAACAACTAGCAACCAACTCACCTCGCAAGTTCGAGCTACCACTCATTACTCGAGCTTGGTATCCCAACTCCCACAAGATAAGTCAGTCAAGACAAAAAATCTGCAGCATAACCTTACACATAAAATAAGAGATCCATACTCCTCCTCCTCGGTCCTTTTTATAGAGTTTCTAAGTGATTTGTTTCCAAAATTCCCATTTAATTTTATTTTTCATTAATTTAAATAAAAAAAAACCTCCCTCGTACACATGTTACCCATCCCTCTAATTTCACCAGAAATTAATTTCATTAATTATTTAATTACTCCTATTTCCCTCACCCACCTAAAGGCATTCTTACAATCTCTCCTTGGTGTCCCCATATTCCCTTAAACATTTTAAATGACTTTTTCCCTTACTAATTTCCTGGTTGAGTTCAATTTAGAAAGTTCTTAAAGGAAAGATTCCTTACTAAGATAATCATTCTGTTTTTTTCTTACGTTTGCCTTTTTATTCAAGTTTCCCCTTTTTCCCTTAGTTTCCTATTTCTTTTAAGTTTCCCTCTTTTCCCTTCTTAACTAAAACTTGATTTAGCACATGTAGAAAAATCACCTTTTTCCCCTTTTTCTTTTTAATTAAAAAAATTTAATTAGCATCTGTACAAAAAAACAATCATTTCCCTTTTTTATTTTTATTTTTCTCCCCCAAAGTAATTTGATTTTAATAAATTAATTGAGTTTCTTATCCCCTTCTCGTCACATTTTTAATGATTATTATTGTTATTTTTTACCACAAGTATCACTTAGAACTAGATTTTAATTTCCTAGGCTGGGCGACATTTTGATTAGGGAAATTGTTTTTAAATATTTCTTATCACATCATTCCTTCTAACTCCATGTAGGTTTATTCAATTATTAGTTAGCAACATAATACCCTTCAGGATGCACTAGGTTCTACAATGGTGCCACTCACCTCATTTCATTTTTTCTTGTGCGACGTGCCCTTAAGGATGCACTACGTGCTCCAAGGGTGCCACCCCCCTCTTTCCATTATTGTTGCGTGATGTTCGCTTCAGGAAACACTACATGCTCCAAGGGTGACACTCGCCTCTTGACTAACTTGGTAGACATCAAAAACCCCTGCATCATCAAGGTCCAAAGTCTTGCACACTCACGAGAACCCAGTCAATAACACATGTCTATGTAAATACACAAAATAACATATAATCATATCCATAATGCCTCATAATCATAATCAAACGGCCAATAGTATAATAATCTGGATCACTTGCAAGCAAGTGTCCTGAAAGTATAATTTTTCTCAGTGCACGCAAGAGTGGGATGTTACATACACCCCCTCTTGGTCTAAACTTCCTCCTGAAGTTTCATAGTATATAAGTGCCGAAATAATGTGTATCACAGTATCATAAGTCTATCTATCAAAAAAAAATGGAAACTGTTGGCAGATATCATATGCATCCTCCCAAGTCGTCGAGTGCGAACTATCGTTTTCCCACTGGACGTTGACCTGATCTACTGTTCGATGTCGTAGTTGTTGAATGCGATGATCCAAGATGTGTATCGATGCAGCTGTGAGCGCCCCGTCATCCGATACCTGGAAGGAGATCATGTCAATAGCATGTGTACGATCACTAATATAATGTCTCAAAATAGATACGTGAAAAACATCGTGCATATGCCTCAAATAATTTGGCAAGGCTAGTCGATAGGCCATGGACCTCTTCCTCTCCACAATATCGAAAGGTCCCATTAACCTAGAATATATTTTATCTCCCTTTCCAAACTTGATCAAAATATTATGTGATTCTACCCACAAGAGGACTCGATCGCCAACTACATAACTACGGTTGACACGATGTGCATCAACATAACTCTTTTGTCGATCCTGCACTTTTTTGATCTGTTGTCTTAATGTTTTGTATTTGATATTCCATTTATTGGATTGCTTCTAGTCCCACCAGGACCCTATCCTCAAGCCGATCCCAACTCAAAGGTGTCCGACATGGTCGCCCATAAATAAACTCAAAAGGTTCCATCTTAATGGTGATTTGGTAACTGTTGTTATAAGCGTATTCTACCAGTGGTAAACATTCTTCCCAACACTTCTGTTGGTCCATCACGTACATGTGCAACATGTATTCCAAGACTTGGTTTGTTCATTCGGTCTACCCATTTGTCTTAGGGTCATATGTAGTACTAAAGTTAAGTCGGGTTCCCAAGGCCTCTTGGAAACTAGTCCAAAATCGTCCAATAAACACTGATCCTCGATGAGATATAATCCTCTTAGGTGCACCATGCAGCCTCACAATCCCATTGATGAAAACTCTAGCTATGTCAGGTGCCTAATACGTTGTACACACAGGAATAAAATGAGAACTCTTCGTCAGAGTGTCCACTACCACAAAAATCAAGTTGTGTCTCCTTGTCGTCAGTGGCAAACCAACAATGAAATCCATCGAAATGACCTCTCATTTAGATTCTGGAATAGTGTGAGGTTGTAGTAATCTTGTTGGATGTTTATGTTCAACCTTCACCTGCTGACATTATAGACACCTAACCACATAGTTAACTATGTCTTCCTTTATTCCTTTCCAGAAGAATAAGGATTTAAGGTCCGCCCTCATCTTCGTGACCCCTGGGTGAGCCATGTACACTGCTCTGTGAGCCTCATTTAGTATCAAACTCCTCAACTCAAAGTTTGGTGGTACATAAATTAGATTTTTAAATATCAATAGTCCATCGGCGTCCAACGTAAATCCTTCAAAGCTTGATGCCATCATTGTGTTTTGTCTGATAAAATCCTTGAACTCTTTGTACCAGTCATCATCGCACTGTAAAGATAGAATATTTTCACATAGATTCGTTTGAAGAAGAGACATTGAAAATATGCATGGTCTCCAACTCAATGCATCGACCACTCGGTTCATTATTCCATTTATGTAAGTAATCTTGAAATTGTACTCGCTAAGCAATTCTGACCAACGTCGTTGTCGTGTGTTGAGGTCGCTTTGTGTAAAGATGTGTCATAGTCCATAGTGGTCCTCTTTTAGTTCAAATTTCATCCAATAACATAGTGTCTCCAAACTCTTAACGCATAAAAAATGTCTAACAACTCCAAATCGTGCGTCGCATAGTTCTCCTCATGCCTTCTCAATTTCTGTAATGATCCTCCTCGTTACGACGACAAACCTCTTATAACAAGTGCAAATTCTCTTTTTTTTGTTTTTGTATGTGGGCGTGTGTGCAAGGATAATAAATACGTTCGACTCTACATCTCCATACGATGATGAGCGTGACACATGCAATGTCATGACAACATAAAGATCTAAGATGCACATAAATCTCTGCAAACAATGAACAACAATCAACCGACAAATAATACAACTGACTACCCGCCTATACTACCCTGGAATGGTTAGGACCTCCAAGACACAATCAACTCTCAAGCCCAGGTTCCCATCGATTTTAACCATTTAAGGTCTTAGGGCTGGCGACTGTTCTGAGGAACATGGAGGTGTCTACATCCCGCCTGACACAAGCGGACCACGCAAATATTGTTTACAACCAAGTATAACCATTACTTAATAATAACATCAATAATTTAGAACTAAATCTCTTTCTCTAAAATCGAACAAATCTAATAAATGAACATCCACGTCCTCCACGGAAGGCACAAGTCAGAAAGGATTTGGACAACAACCAACCACTACTTAAGACTCGACAATTACTACGACTCAATTTGGCATTAAAGGAAATATCAATCACTCCATATGATTTCCATTAGTCGATGAGTTACCAAGTCCAACCTTCAGATAATGTATATTCCATTTATTGCAATTCCCATTTACTGAATCATAATAAATTATTGTACTTAGTTTCAAGGACCTTACCTTTCATGTGTTGTCAATATTAATAAAATTAAAATGTCCTTACCATAAATTAACCATATCATTACTTTCATACTACGATAACATTGTAAATAAAATAACAATGATCTTACCTTTCATATG
>SNQJ01S0000400.1:232145-281772 GCA_010110895.2 Picea sitchensis | reverse complement strand
TGATCTATGTTTCTTATAAAATGCTCGACATTGTTGTCTAAATTCACAAGTCTAATTTAACCAGTCTATGTTCTAACAAGTCTAAAACGATCGACATTGTTTTCTAAATTAATAATTGATATTTTATAAGAGGTCTACGCTGCTTATATCCAAATATAATTGCTGTCCAACTTATGTCTCCTCATAAATCTATTGGTCAACTTGACAATATAAAAACACATGAGGTCATTGTTTATATAAGGGAATAAATCAATTATATTGGCTATCATAACAAATGCTTATTTATTCACAACCACAATACGCCCAAAAATAAATCTTGCAGTCAATAAGTAATGAAGTGTAGTCATATAAATCATTGTCATTGATATAAGTTCATTGTCAATTAATGTTAAAATGCAATGAGATATAAATTCACTATTAATTAAGGTTAAAACGCATTCAGAATATAATGAATAATGCATTGTCTAAACATATGTTGAAAACATAGACCATATAAATGCTGAAAAGATAGACCATATAAATCCTCAAAAACATAGACTGTATGAATGCTGAAAAAATAGACTATATAAATGCTACAAACACTTCCTAAGATAAGCTGAGACGTAGTCTGAATAAATGTCAAAAACTCTTAATAAGAGCTAATCCAATTGCCATCCATTCATCCATATCAAGACTCTGACACATCAACACTATAGTAAACATGACATAGTTGTCCACTAACTGATCGGTACCACTGTCTAGTATATTTATTTGTAGTCTTCAGAATGGTAAAATCACAATGTACTAAAAGTATTAATTTGTAGTCTTAAAAAGGTGAAAATCGCAATGTATTCCATGTAATAACTCCCAACGATCACACCAAAAAACAACATTACCATTACACATAAAAACACACCCCTATACACAGAAACTATGCCCCCCCCCCAATACATAGTAAAAAAACAAAGGCATTCCAGTAAATATTTCGTGGTTGTTCAGGTGTAAAAAGATGCAGGTACACATTACAATGAAATTCATTAAGCTAGGTACAAAAATATTAGCCTTCCAACTGCCAACCAATGAATCACTATCCAATCAATAAATAAGTTCTCAAGTTAAGAAATTCGTAAGTCAATCAACTGTTAATCCATCAAAGAAAAACGCCTAATAAAAATTCACTATGTAAATAAAATTCTAGTCACATTCAATCAAGGGTAAACGCTGTGTAATAAAAATTGAAATTTGCAAGTCAATCAACCGCCAATCCATCAAGAAAAATGATTAATAAAAATTCATTGTGTAAATAAAATTCCAGTCGCATTCAATCAAGGGTAAACACTATGTAATAGAAATTGAAATTCGCAATTCAATCAACTGCCAATCCATCAAAGAAAAATGCCTAATAAAAATTTGTTGTGTAAATAAAATTTGAGTCGCATTCAATGAAGGGTAAAAACATTGTGTAATAAAACTCCAGTCGCATTCAATCAAGGGTAAACACATTGTGTAAATAAAATTTCCAGTCCCATTCAATCAAGGGTAGATTTGTTGTGGTTTAAGTGCTAAAACGCAAGATAAATTCGTCTTCCAAATATAATAAAAGGTAGAGGGAAAATCACAAGGCAGATGTGTTAAAACGCAAGGTAAAATTCGCCTGCACAATATATTAAATTGTAGAGGAAAATTTGTGTGGTTGAATGTATTGAAATGCAGAGGATATTTCCATAGAAATATAATAAAACACAGAGGTACTATAAATGTCGATCCCAATGCAATGCAAAGATCAAATGTAGAGGATATTCAACGGTTCACGGGGAGGAAAGATAAAAAATACGTAGAGGTAATCAATCGCAAGAAAGCGCAAGACAATCATTCAACCATGAACAATCAACAGGGGTAGACAGTTGGGAAAAACTATCCTTCACTCATCATCCATGCACAGAAAAGTAGGGCTTTAGGATCTATATGTGTATTAACACAAAAGTGACGACCATCAATCTGTCTCCTGGCCCACTGCTCAGGCATGGACTAATGATTTAGTGATGAGGACGAAAGATAAAGCACAATATCTTCATAATAATCATTAAAATAAACAAAACAGTCATAGCAATTAGGGATCCGTTGCCAAGGGAATCAATTCAATGCAGCGAGTGTAAAGCTATGCCGACTTTAAGTTCTCGATTAAAAACACTCAGTAAACACATTTTTTTATATACAATAGAATTATAGTAATGGAAGCACCATAACAATATTAATATACTATTCAAAATAAAGGCATGCGTATCGTAGCCTACGGTGACAACTCCAAGTCATTTTCCTGTGCATGCTCCATCGAGCTCCCACTTGTCAACCGATGTGAATTCATAGGTACCTCCTAGACAATGCTAGGGGTAGTCTTGTTTCCCATGAGCCCCCCGAGCCGCAAATGGGCCAGACACACTAAACCAAGGAACAACTAGCAACCAACTCACCTCGCAAGTTCGAGCTACCACTCATTACTCGAGCTTGGTATCCCAACTCCCACAAGATAAGTCAGTCAAGACAAAAAATCTGCAGCATAACCTTACACATAAAATAAGAGATCCATACTCCTCCTCCTCGGTCCTTTTTATAGAGTTTCTAAGTGATTTGTTTCCAAAATTCCCATTTAATTTTATTTTTCATTAATTTAAATAAAAAAAAACCTCCCTCGTACACATGTTACCCATCCCTCTAATTTCACCAGAAATTAATTTCATTAATTATTTAATTACTCCTATTTCCCTCACCCACCTAAAGGCATTCTTACAATCTCTCCTTGGTGTCCCCATATTCCCTTAAACATTTTAAATGACTTTTTCCCTTACTAATTTCCTGGTTGAGTTCAATTTAGAAAGTTCTTAAAGGAAAGATTCCTTACTAAGATAATCATTCTGTTTTTTTCTTACGTTTGCCTTTTTATTCAAGTTTCCCCTTTTTCCCTTAGTTTCCTATTTCTTTTAAGTTTCCCTCTTTTCCCTTCTTAACTAAAACTTGATTTAGCACATGTAGAAAAATCACCTTTTTCCCCTTTTTCTTTTTAATTAAAAAAATTTAATTAGCATCTGTACAAAAAAACAATCATTTCCCTTTTTTATTTTTATTTTTCTCCCCCAAAGTAATTTGATTTTAATAAATTAATTGAGTTTCTTATCCCCTTCTCGTCACATTTTTAATGATTATTATTGTTATTTTTTACCACAAGTATCACTTAGAACTAGATTTTAATTTCCTAGGCTGGGCGACATTTTGATTAGGGAAATTGTTTTTAAATATTTCTTATCACATCATTCCTTCTAACTCCATGTAGGTTTATTCAATTATTAGTTAGCAACATAATACCCTTCAGGATGCACTAGGTTCTACAATGGTGCCACTCACCTCATTTCATTTTTTCTTGTGCGACGTGCCCTTAAGGATGCACTACGTGCTCCAAGGGTGCCACCCCCCTCTTTCCATTATTGTTGCGTGATGTTCGCTTCAGGAAACACTACATGCTCCAAGGGTGACACTCGCCTCTTGACTAACTTGGTAGACATCAAAAACCCCTGCATCATCAAGGTCCAAAGTCTTGCACACTCACGAGAACCCAGTCAATAACACATGTCTATGTAAATACACAAAATAACATATAATCATATCCATAATGCCTCATAATCATAATCAAACGGCCAATAGTATAATAATCTGGATCACTTGCAAGCAAGTGTCCTGAAAGTATAATTTTTCTCAGTGCACGCAAGAGTGGGATGTTACATACACCCCCTCTTGGTCTAAACTTCCTCCTGAAGTTTCATAGTATATAAGTGCCGAAATAATGTGTATCACAGTATCATAAGTCTATCTATCAAAAAAAAATGGAAACTGTTGGCAGATATCATATGCATCCTCCCAAGTCGTCGAGTGCGAACTATCGTTTTCCCACTGGACGTTGACCTGATCTACTGTTCGATGTCGTAGTTGTTGAATGCGATGATCCAAGATGTGTATCGATGCAGCTGTGAGCGCCCCGTCATCCGATACCTGGAAGGAGATCATGTCAATAGCATGTGTACGATCACTAATATAATGTCTCAAAATAGATACGTGAAAAACATCGTGCATATGCCTCAAATAATTTGGCAAGGCTAGTCGATAGGCCATGGACCTCTTCCTCTCCACAATATCGAAAGGTCCCATTAACCTAGAATATATTTTATCTCCCTTTCCAAACTTGATCAAAATATTATGTGATTCTACCCACAAGAGGACTCGATCGCCAACTACATAACTACGGTTGACACGATGTGCATCAACATAACTCTTTTGTCGATCCTGCACTTTTTTGATCTGTTGTCTTAATGTTTTGTATTTGATATTCCATTTATTGGATTGCTTCTAGTCCCACCAGGACCCTATCCTCAAGCCGATCCCAACTCAAAGGTGTCCGACATGGTCGCCCATAAATAAACTCAAAAGGTTCCATCTTAATGGTGATTTGGTAACTGTTGTTATAAGCGTATTCTACCAGTGGTAAACATTCTTCCCAACACTTCTGTTGGTCCATCACGTACATGTGCAACATGTATTCCAAGACTTGGTTTGTTCATTCGGTCTACCCATTTGTCTTAGGGTCATATGTAGTACTAAAGTTAAGTCGGGTTCCCAAGGCCTCTTGGAAACTAGTCCAAAATCGTCCAATAAACACTGATCCTCGATGAGATATAATCCTCTTAGGTGCACCATGCAGCCTCACAATCCCATTGATGAAAACTCTAGCTATGTCAGGTGCCTAATACGTTGTACACACAGGAATAAAATGAGAACTCTTCGTCAGAGTGTCCACTACCACAAAAATCAAGTTGTGTCTCCTTGTCGTCAGTGGCAAACCAACAATGAAATCCATCGAAATGACCTCTCATTTAGATTCTGGAATAGTGTGAGGTTGTAGTAATCTTGTTGGATGTTTATGTTCAACCTTCACCTGCTGACATTATAGACACCTAACCACATAGTTAACTATGTCTTCCTTTATTCCTTTCCAGAAGAATAAGGATTTAAGGTCCGCCCTCATCTTCGTGACCCCTGGGTGAGCCATGTACACTGCTCTGTGAGCCTCATTTAGTATCAAACTCCTCAACTCAAAGTTTGGTGGTACATAAATTAGATTTTTAAATATCAATAGTCCATCGGCGTCCAACGTAAATCCTTCAAAGCTTGATGCCATCATTGTGTTTTGTCTGATAAAATCCTTGAACTCTTTGTACCAGTCATCATCGCACTGTAAAGATAGAATATTTTCACATAGATTCGTTTGAAGAAGAGACATTGAAAATATGCATGGTCTCCAACTCAATGCATCGACCACTCGGTTCATTATTCCATTTATGTAAGTAATCTTGAAATTGTACTCGCTAAGCAATTCTGACCAACGTCGTTGTCGTGTGTTGAGGTCGCTTTGTGTAAAGATGTGTCATAGTCCATAGTGGTCCTCTTTTAGTTCAAATTTCATCCAATAACATAGTGTCTCCAAACTCTTAACGCATAAAAAATGTCTAACAACTCCAAATCGTGCGTCGCATAGTTCTCCTCATGCCTTCTCAATTTCTGTAATGATCCTCCTCGTTACGACGACAAACCTCTTATAACAAGTGCAAATTCTCTTTTTTTTGTTTTTGTATGTGGGCGTGTGTGCAAGGATAATAAATACGTTCGACTCTACATCTCCATACGATGATGAGCGTGACACATGCAATGTCATGACAACATAAAGATCTAAGATGCACATAAATCTCTGCAAACAATGAACAACAATCAACCGACAAATAATACAACTGACTACCCGCCTATACTACCCTGGAATGGTTAGGACCTCCAAGACACAATCAACTCTCAAGCCCAGGTTCCCATCGATTTTAACCATTTAAGGTCTTAGGGCTGGCGACTGTTCTGAGGAACATGGAGGTGTCTACATCCCGCCTGACACAAGCGGACCACGCAAATATTGTTTACAACCAAGTATAACCATTACTTAATAATAACATCAATAATTTAGAACTAAATCTCTTTCTCTAAAATCGAACAAATCTAATAAATGAACATCCACGTCCTCCACGGAAGGCACAAGTCAGAAAGGATTTGGACAACAACCAACCACTACTTAAGACTCGACAATTACTACGACTCAATTTGGCATTAAAGGAAATATCAATCACTCCATATGATTTCCATTAGTCGATGAGTTACCAAGTCCAACCTTCAGATAATGTATATTCCATTTATTGCAATTCCCATTTACTGAATCATAATAAATTATTGTACTTAGTTTCAAGGACCTTACCTTTCATGTGTTGTCAATATTAATAAAATTAAAATGTCCTTACCATAAATTAACCATATCATTACTTTCATACTACGATAACATTGTAAATAAAATAACAATGATCTTACCTTTCATATGCTATTAAATGTTAACATAGCTTTTTCCAAATTGCAAGGACATTACATTTACATGTTTCACACGATAATTTACAATGACCTTACATTACAATAACACTGCATATAAATAATGATGGTGAACATAATGAAAGAAAATCATATTGTAAATTAGATTGTAAATAAGATTCCTTTTTGTAAATCATATCCTTTATTTCAACGAAAATCATATTCATTTATTTACACCTAAAAATCATCTTTTGTTCATCCTAGTTATTTTTATTCCTTTTATGAAAAATAAAATCATAATGTAAATCATATTCCTTTCATTTCAACTGAAAATCGTGTTCTTTTAATTACACCTAAAAATCATATTCGGTTCGGCATCGATATTTTTATTCTTTTATGAAAATAAAATTGTAATAAAAATCATATTCCTTTTTATTATATCTGAAAAAGAAAATCATAAGGAAAGATGAGGCATATGAAGATAAGACTAGGCGCTTTTGTTGGGCTTGTATGTTGACTCGTGGCTCAACTTGTGATGCGCGCTTGCACATAAATAGAACCCATTAATTTCAAGGGTGCAATAGCTGTTCATAGGCTTAGCGACTGTAAAGGTTATTTAGGGTTAACCAAAGAGATAATCAAAAGATAAAGTTAGGGTTGGATAAATGGGACATCAAGAACTAATAATTCAGTAATTTAAATAACCGGATAGGGTACAATTTAGTCTATCCCAACCAGATGACAAATCAGTCCATTTAAGGTTTAGAAGATTGAGCGTAAATAAATCGCGCAACAGTTACTCCTCCTGGACGACATAGGTGAAACACTAATAATAATCGATGAACCATCACACTCAAGAAAAGCATTAAAAATAACATGCCTTCGCCGGAAAAATATTCAACTATGAGTTGTACAGTGCACGAGAGAATTCCGTGCAGAGTGAAATTCTCACAGGGTACCATCCTTGGATTTAATCAATTAAAAATAGAAAATTCCAGCACCTGAATATTGACTATCCATACCCAGTTACTCAAGAAAATCAAAATCCATCAACACAGTTCCAAACTACACCACAAAAAAAATCGTTGGATGCAAGTGCAGTCTCAGCGTTGATGCCGGTCCAGGGTGGTCTATACCTCACACAATCGACAACTGGGGTGCGACAAGAGAAAAACATGGTCAAAGGAATTACAATTGACAGGTCTCAATTTTAACAGGTAAAAGAGATCAAGGGAACCTTACACTTCAGAAATTAATAAAGGTAGACGGTCGTATCCCCTAGAGCGGATGAATGCGTGGATATTACCAGTAATCGGGAAGGACGCACATATTTAAACGCTCAATAATTTTCTCAGAATAAAACCCAAACCTTAACCAAGGATAATGGCAAAGAGAACGCTTTGGTAACTTAACCGCTACCTCAGAAAAACTACCAAGGAACTTAGGTGGTAGTGCAGAAGAAATAAAAGTTTTAAAAGTAGGAAGTAAGAATCGCCCATGCACAATCAGGGTTAATGCAAGATTTAAGGCCATTTCATTATCAGATTACCCAATCAAATTTCCAAAAACATACTTAGTACCCCCTTACAAAAAAAAAATTGCCAGAAGGGAGTTTTTTCAGTAACAAACTTACAAGGCAATATCCCAGAACGAAATTTTACAACAAAAAATGCTAGTGATGAAAGGGGACAGAACAAATTTTCAAAACCAATCGTACAAACGAAATTCCAAGGATTAAATTTGCTGGAACGAATTCGCCATTTCACCCATCAAGGAACGAAATCAAATTTTCTTTATCGATTTAAAAACATAGGTAAATAACTTTACTTGCAGAGGTAAGTGACAAAAGTTTAAAAAAAAATTATTATCTCGCAAACAACGGAGGCAAGTAACTTATTTAACAGAGGTAAGTGACAACGGTAAGAATTTTATTATCTGAGGTTCTTCAATAGCTTATTATTTGTAATTCATCCCCAAGTAACCTATAGAATATAAATATGTACATGATTGGCAACAATAATGTTGTATTGCATGAGAATTTTAAATAAAAACTGCAGTTACAGCAGTTACAATTGTAATCGTCGAGTAAATAATAAAAATAGCCAAACAACCCATTTACCCTCATATACTGATCCCATTATAAGTCATGATGCATTCTAATATACTAAAATACAATCATACCATTGCCTTATCGCTTGCCTCGAAGGACGTCTACGCGCTCTGTGGTGCTCCCGCTCGTCGACCATCGAAACCTCACTCGTACCTCCCAGCCAATCGCTAGGGGTACTCTGCTTCCCCCTTTGCCCCTAAAGTCGCAAGGGGCCACACACTAACCAGATGGTACATCCAGCTCCCATCTTGACTCACAAGGCTGAGCTACCACTCCTATCTGAGCTGGGAAATCCCAACTCCCCACAAGTAAATCAGTCAAGTCACTAATCTGACAGTGTAACGTTATGCTAACAATTGATCCCCTTCTTAATTCTCCTCTCTCTCTTTTAAAGACTTTTAGAACTTCCAAACTTTCCCTAAATCTCATTTAATTTAAGTTTTAATAAAAAAATTATAATAATTCTCCTTCTTACAAGTGTCATCCATCCCTCACTTTCCTCCAATAATTAGTTTCTTTAAATTAATAATTGTCTCATTTCCCTCACCCACCTAGAGTTACTGCTAAATTTACTCCTAGGTGTCCCTAGATTCCCTCACAGGTTTTAAATACTTTCCATAAAATGAAAATGCTAAGTCAATTAAAAATTAGAAGGTTCTTGAATGCAGATTCTTTACTAAGTTGACCTTTTGCTTTTTACCATAAGTTCCCTCTTTCCCTTTTTTATGTCACCTCCATTCCCTAGTTTCCTAATTTTTTTTATTCCCTTCTTTCCCCTTTTTATTAGAGCCAAAAATGGTAGTTGCACAAATTAACCTCTTTTCCTTTTTATTAATAATTTAATATATTTTACACTCTCACAAGTTAAATAATTAAATTTTTCTTTACAATTTAAATCCACTGATTTTTATTAAATTCTTACTCTCTTCATTTTACCCCAAAATTTTTATGAAGACTAAACTATCACTTAAGTGGTTTTTAGTTTAATTTTTTTTATTTTTATTTTTATAGGGTATTTTTCTTAAGGTTAGACAAAATTTTACCCCTAGAGAATTTTTAGACTTAGAACTTAGATTCTGAATTGGGCGACATTTAATTGAAGAAGTTGTTTTAAAATTTCTTAATGTGTTGTCTATATTATGGCCATCTAGGTTCCTCCCTCTATCATCATCAATGCAACGTGCCCTTCAGGATGCACTAGGTGCTCCAAGGGTGCCACTCGCCTCCTCTGTTCCTTTGCACGATGTGCCCTTTAGGATGCACTACGTGCTCCAAGGGTGCCACTCACCTCTTTGTTTCTTTTGCGTGTTGTTCCCTTTAGGATGCACCACGTGCTACAAGGGTGCCACTCACCTCTTGACTGATTGGTAGACATCAATAACCCCTGGAGTCAACACTCCACCAGGTGAACTTGTGGGAGACTAAGGGCTTCTAAGGAATAAGGCCCCCGCCTTATTGCGTGCCACTTAGAATCATCGTGNACAAGGGTGCCACTCACCTCTTGACTGATTGGTAGACATCAATAACCCCTGGAGTCAACACTCCACCAGGTGAACTTGTGGGAGACTAAGGGCTTCTAAGGAATAAGGCCCCCGCCTTATTGCGTGCCCCTTAGAGTCATCATGAGCAACTATCGTAGTCTACCCTCACGACATCGTGGGTCCTCTCGAACTAGGTAATCGTTAACCTAGATTTCAAGCCACCATGGGAGTGCTAGTAGGTTGTGGCAGGGCTGTTGTCCACACCTCTCCCTCAACCTCTCTGGTAGTCGTGTGTGACCCCTTTACTCCATATGTGAGTTTGGTCGACAAGCTATCATCAACCTGTGTCATCAACAATCATGTCAGACATGTCCACATCATATCATCTAATCAAATGTACTAAAATCACAGTAAAACAATCAAACCCCACCAGCACACTCCCTGACTCGATCCGGAGTCCAAGGGTTTTGTTGATGCCTTTGCATCCTCAAGGTCTAAAACCCTGCACACTTAGTAAAACCGAGTCAATAGCACTTGTCTATGTCATGTATTAAAAGATCATGTCATCTATCATAACACATCATAATCAAGGATAATTTTTTTAATATCATAATAGTCCGGATCACTTGCAAGCAAGTGTCCTCAAAGAATAAGTTTTCTCAGTGCGCTAGAGTGGGATGTTACAATTTCCTCGAGATGTAAGACCGTCTTGCATCAAGACTCTACCTAAGCCTTCCTTGGATGCGTCAGTGCATACCAAGAAGTCCACATCCATGTCAGGGAACTTTAGTATCAATGTTCTTTTCAACAACTCCTTGGGCCTCCAAAATGCCTTCCCGCATTTCTCGGTCCAAACAAACCTCTTGTTCTTCTTATACAATTTCATGATCAGATTTTCTATCCTTGAGAATCCCTCAATGAACTGTTGATAGTATCCACCTAAACCCATGAAGCTACACACTTTTGGGACATCTGTCGGTGAAGTCCATTCCATATAGCCTCAACCTTTGTTGGATCCACGACGATACCTTCGTCGAAGATGATGTGTCCTAAGTAGTGAATCTTCGATTGGTAAAACGAGCATTTAGACAATTTTCCATATAGTTTGTTCTCTCACAGACACTATAGTACTAAGCGCAAGTTCTCATCATGCTCCTCCATTGTCCAATATTAAATCAAGATATCATCAATGAATACTTGGATGAACTTGTCCAAGTACTTGCGGAACACCCCGTTCATCAAACTCATAAATACCCCTGGGGATTTTGTTAGTCCAAATGGTAAAACAATAAACTTGCAATGTCTGAACCTCATCTTAAAGGTAGTCTTAGGGACGCCATCCTCCTTGATCCGTAACTGGTGATACCCCAATCTCAAGTCAATCTTTGAAAATATTGTCGCACTCTTCATCTGATTAAACAAATTATCAATCCTTGGCAAAGGATATTGATTCTTGATCGTTTCCTTGTTCAATTGATGGTAGTAAATGGTGAGTCTCCATGACCCATCCTTATTTTGTATGAAAATAACAGGCACACCCCATGGTTATACACTTGCATGTATAAGTTATAGGTCCAACAACTCCTTCAGTTTCATTCTCAACTCTTGTAGCTCTGGGGACGGCATATGATATGACGTTATTTCTATCGATTCAGTCCTTGGTTTTATGTCTATGGTAAAATCCAATTCCCTCTCTGGCGGCATCCCAGTTAACTCCTCTGGAAAGACGTCTAAAAAATCTCTCACCACATGAAGGTGTTCTAGACCTTTCACTACTCCCTTCTCGATTAACGCAAGGACCACATAAAGCTTACAACCCTTGTGCAAGCTCTTATGTAGCTGCAAGGAAGAGATGAATGTCATGGAAACTCCCTAGTTATGTCCTATAATCACGTGTCTCTGTCCCTTGTCATTGACCATGCTCAATCGCTTCGTCTTACGGTTGAGTATCGCCTCATGTGATTCCAACTAGTCCATATCGATCACGACGTCATAAGATCCTAGGATCATGACGTACAAGTTGGCCCTGGTGAAAAGATCTCCTAGATTAAGGGTATAGCCTATAACCTTTTCTCCAACCTTCTTTTTGGCTCCCGAATCCATCTCTACAAAGCTAAACTCATCCATTTCGACTACCTTTACCTTAATCCTTTTTAGCACTGCACTAGAAATGAAACCCTTGGTAGCACCAAGATCTCTCAAAATACTAAGGGTCTGGTCAATGATGGTACCTAATGTCTCGAGCACAATCGACTGGTTGTCTCCTTGGTGGTTATTCACCACTACATGAATCTGATGGGCCTTTCCTAAATCTCCCATGGTAGTGGGTCCAGCTAATCCAGATGATTTATTCCTCTCCACTGGGCATTCACGTTGGTAGTGTTGCTCCCCACATGTCCAACACCCCTTCTTCGATCCAGTACCCCTGGTACCCAAAGTAGAAGTTGACGACCCACCGACCTGGAATCCTTGTCTATTTTGTTGAACATTTCTAAATTGTTGTTGTTGTGTTCAACGTTGTCGTTGATGCTATGCTCCCTAGTAAGGAGTCTGTTGTTTAGGCATCGATCACTGCGGTGTAGTGAAAGTGGATCCTCTTTGGAAGCCACAATATCCTGGCATATGTGTGGTTGGTGTCTGATGTTGTGCACATTAGAGGACACCTATCCCACTGGTCTCGCTAAAGTCTTGCTCTGACCCTCGCTGATAAGATCCTCCTATACTATGAGGGATTTCTAGACAACATCATGCAAGTTTTGAGGCATAAGAATCCTAAACTTTGCACATATGATAACATTAAGGCCAAACAAGAACCCATTGACCCTACGTTTCTGGGTATTAAGATGCAAATCATACCAAAGCAACTCAATAAAAAGGGCCTCATACTTGGGCACCATACAACCACCCTATCTCAAGGCATTGAACTCATTGAGTTGAATCTCAATGAATTCCTCTGATAGGCACCTCTCTCAGAGTCGTTCCTCGAACAATTATGTGACACATCTTCGATGACTATGTTCAATTATGGCAAGAGCGTGACGAGCATCTTCCACCATAGAAGAGAACTCCCCTTCATTTGAAATACCACCATGCAGACATTCATGTTGGAGGTATAGTCGCGAAGAGAAAAGCACATTTCCATATTCTCCAACTATGCCTCGACGACTACATCGTCTAGGGCACCAAAGAACTCGGGAAATTTGACCTTCTCGAGTTTGTGGTGAATGCTACCAATACCAACCAGAGCATGTAGTGGATGCCTTGGTCGAGGGGTGTCGATACCCTAGTCTCATCTCTATCCAAAAGACTGATCAATGCCTCAAACATCCGCTAGAAGGACTTCATTAGCCCAACCAAATCACCCACCACTATCTACTCCTACCCAACCACCTGTTCATATCCATTAGGGTTAGACCCCTCAGGTGTGGATGCTACTAGGGGCGTCTCGCCTCCTCCCCTAACACCCTGTCATATGCCTCCATGACGTTGTCTGACCATGATTACCTGCATGAATACAAGTAAACTTAATTGGCAATATTATAATCAATATCACATCAACAAAATCCGTAGTGATCCCAAGTCGTGAGTTGAACCTACCTCTCATACCATATGTAACGCCCCTAATCGTTACAACTACAAGCGAAGCAAAAGTGTAATTTGTTTTTTTTTTAGGCAAGAAGGAAATCAGGACAAAATTTGAACCACACAACCTGATGATGAACCCACACACGTAGATAAAAAAAAACACAACAACGACTCAACGCACTGCACAACGATCAACTATGTGAAACATGCATAACTCAAAAATATAGAAACGACTACCTGCCCGACACAAACATGACAATGCCTACAATCTAAGGATGAAATCACAATCCTGACACAGTAGCCTCGACGACCAGTAACTAGAACCTCTATGACGTGAAAACCCAATGCAATAAGGCGTTACAACCCAAGCACCAAAAATGAACTTACGATGATCAACAACACGCCCTTAACAGGAAGCACAGACTCCAACCACGTTATCATTCACCTCTATCCAATAAGGTGCTCCATGATCCCCTCATTAGGAATCATGTTGTCCCCAGGTGAAAGGTGTGACAATAACCTTAGCACAAAATAGCGTATTTGGACCAAGGACTCAAGATAAATCCAATGTGCTAGGAGCTGAAATAGCTAACAAGAAGACTACACCCACACCCTAAGAAACATGTCGACAAGGCACAAGAAGACATCCTTCAACAAGAAAATGCGCAAGCTATTACATGACTTCGCCAACAAACAAAAACCATTAATTGTTAAGCAAGATGTCTAAGTGCCAAGAAGTTAACTGTTACCAAGCTACTATGGTCATAAATGTTGTCATAAGGTGAACCAAGTTAGGCACTTAACAAAATCAAATACGTTGATCAACAATTACACACCGTCGATTAAAGTAAGTGAATTATTGATCTATGTTGCTTATGAAATTCTCAACATTGTTGTCTTAACTCATAAGTATAATTTAACTAGTCCATGTTCTAACAAGTGTAAAATGATCAACACTGTTGTCTAAATTAATAATGATATTTTACAAGAGGTCTATGTTTCTTATATCCAATATAATTGTTGTCCAACTTAAGTCTCCTGATAAATCTATTGATCAACTTGACAATATAAAAACACATGAGGTCATTATCTATATAGGGGAATAAATAAATTATATTGGCTGTCATAAAAAATGCTTATTTATTCACAACCACAATGTTATTTATTACACCCAGAAATAAATCCTATAGTCAATAAGTAATAAAACATCGTCATATAAATCATTGTCATTGATATAAGTTCATTGTCAATTAATGTTAAAACAGAGTTAGATATAAATTCACTGTCAATTAAGGTTAAAACACAGTCAGAATATAATGAATTATTGGTTTTCTAAACATATGTTGAAAATGTAGACCATATAAATACCGAAAACACAGACCATATAAATGCTGAAAATGAAGACTATATGAATGCTGAAAAAAAAGACTATATATATGCTAAAAACGTTGCCTAAGATAAGTTGAGACGTAGTTTGTGTTATCACTCCAAGAAACTCTCCTAGGCTGTAAGTCAGAGATGCCTGGTAACTAACTCTTTTTGGAAAATGTTTTCTTAATAATTGATGTGGTTTTTGGATCAAGATGAATATCTAGGGGCTGGACTGTGTGTTCAAGACTGTCTAGGAATACAAAATCTCACAAGGCCTTCTAGTAATGCAATCAGACAAGGTTTGATTAAAAGATAGAGAAGATAGCTATTTAACCAGACTATACTCATATAAAACAAGA
Source organism: Picea sitchensis (assembly GCA_010110895.2). Lineage (NCBI taxonomy): Eukaryota > Viridiplantae > Streptophyta > Pinopsida > Pinales > Pinaceae > Picea > Picea sitchensis. Next base: position 266,446 of record SNQJ01S0000400.1, on the reverse strand, counting down.
ACAATGGGTTTAATAACTAAGGAAATAACTTATGATTATCAACTTAAACAATCAACTGGTGAGATGACAGTCACATGCAAATTGAATGAGCATCAATAAATAACCTTCACTCATAAGATATCAAAGAACAGAAAAAATAAGATATGACAACACAACTAAAGGAAGCTTGCAATTTTTCACATAATAAGAATAAGTCTCTCTTATAGTAGCAGCATGTAGAACCCAAAATCGAACCCTTGGTTCATATTCCATCCTAAGATTTATAGCATTACAAAGTATTACTAAGATCCTGAAAACGAGGATCAAATATACTAAACATAGAAATTCAAAATTCTGTTGCAAAAGAAGTGGGATGCTTCCTCAAAATGAGGTCAATCCCAAATTTGTCTCTATTGATTGTTGGTGAAGTGTAGAATAGCCTCCCAAGGATAAATGATAATTCCCAAATGTAGACCAAGTCGAGTTTTCTGATGTGGCAAGGCATCCTGCTTTTCTGTTCAAATGAAAGTGTCCATAGACCTTTGAAATACCTCTTTTCTCCATGCTTTGTCAAAAATAACTGCTGGGGTGGACTTGATAATTCATCAGTCATTCATTCGAAAAGGTCTTGAATCTTTTCAACTCAAAAATCCTTGATCTGTGTAAAAACTCATCCAATTATGGACACACAGGCTTTCGGTGGTTACCTGGGACAGTCTCTGGGTGAGTTATCCACCGAAAGCACCTCCTTTCAGTGGTTAATGAGCACCTCGTAGGCTCGCCTAAACCACCGAAAATGAAACTTTGAAGAAATTTCAAAATTGCAAAAATGTTTACCCTGGCTCCTCTTTTTAATGCTCAAGCTTTCTTAGATGTTGCAGTCTTGGTTCTTGCAGACCAACGAACTTTTGCTGACTGTGTACGGGGTTCTGTTACATCTATTAAAGTTGTGGCTAAATTAGCCAAAGTGTCCAATCCAGTTTGTTTCTCTTCAGGTGATTCAAACTCCTTTAGCTTGAGCCTCAGAATCCTGAGCTGCCTGTATAATTTCATATTTTCTCGGATCAACTCTCTGTTTCTATCTTTGATTTTGTCATGTTTTTCTTTAAGAGTTTGATTCATTTTATACAGTTCAACGTTTCTGTCAGTGAGATCAGCGTTGGCCTTTTTGATCACCCTCTCTAGAACTTCCCTCTCGTAAATCTCTTGTAGGAGCTTGTTTATCTTCTATGTTTTACCTTTCTTGGGCCTGCTTGAGGAGGCTTCTGCTTCTGGTTTCCTGTGGGTCTCTGGAGGATTTGATGGAGGTAAATTTATCTTCAATTTTTCATCCTGTTTGATCTGCATGTTGTCCTGTGTCTCTGCCACCCCCTGCTCTGATTCAGAGTCACTATAAGCTAGATTGAGAGGGTTTTTTCCTGTGACAAGGTTTTTAGATTATTTTTCTCCAAACTGTAATTTCCTCTTGATTCCTTCCTTTCTGCTAGGTGATGCTTTTATAGAATCTCTGGGCATTGAGATTCCTTTCGTCCTCCTGTGACTACTCTTGGGAGTAGGATCTTTCCTACCTCGATCCTTCTTAGCTTTTATCTCTGGAGGTCTTTCTGTTTGAAACTCATTCCAAAACAAAAAGAAATCGCACTCAATTTGTCTCCTCTGCAGAGCTTCTTTCACAAGAAGGGTAATCAACCCCTGATGTGATAATCTACTTGCAACTTTAGCAGGCTGGGCTTTCACCTGTCTATCCATCTTAGTTAGGGTTTTATGAAATAAATAGGGCATATTTATGTGTTCTCTGCCTCTGAAATGATTCAGCAGTTTAAAATGGTAATACATTACCCTGTTGTAGCACCCCTCACAGGTGATATACACCAAAATTTCCCTTAGCAGGAACTGCCACTTTGATTCCAGATAGGACATGGGAATGTCCTTCTTCCAGGTCAAAGCTTTATGCACTGGTAACAAATACGACCTGAACTCGACATTTGAAGGTGAGGAGGTTTTAAACCAACAGTCCCTCGTTCTGGATAACCCTGTGTATTCGGCAATAACTGCTTCATCTATAATAAACTCCTCCCTACCTATTTTAGCAATCCTTCCATCATAAGAGAGGGCAAATGCTTCGGCCACTTGTTGGTGAAAGGTTGTCAATCTTTCACAATATGAGAAAACTTCGCCCTGTTTAAAACACTCTACAACCTCTAGATGAGCATCAAAATACCACATGCCATCGACTTCGGATCTCAAAGCAGGACTTGCTTTTGACATGGCTCAATGCTGACTGTGCCTGAAACTGTGGGAAACAAGGTGTTCGGGAAGCAATGGTTGTGGGAACTAGGAATATAGTTGATATCACTTATGAAAAACCGGTGAAATCGGTTGACAGAGCATAGGATTGATGAATTCACTAAAATACCGACCCACTCTCGGATGACAGTATAACTGAGGAATGTCGAAACTTCAGATTTTCGGGGCAATTTTATTTATGAAACTTTGAAAGAAAATAGTTTCCAGTCTTACCTGATAACCGAACCAGGTTTCCTTGACTCGGGATGCTGGCTGAACTCGGAGACACCTTGCCACTCGCCAGAGAAAGTGGGATCAGGATTTTGAAAACACGATTTTGTTGATAAAATCGCGAGCTTGTAGTTATCTTCAGTGATCCTCGGGCTTCATTATAACACATTGAGTTTTCAAATGAAAGAATGACCTGATAATCATGATTGACGTACTTGCCACTGAAATGGAGGATAGCTCCATGCAATCCTACCTGCCAATCACCACCCTGCGTGGATTTGAAATAATCAATGCGACGGATAAGACACAGGTGCTGCAAATCTTCCAGATTGATACCACGAATGTGCATCATCTCCCACATGGCGAGATTTCAGCGGTTGTATAAATAATCATTGTGCCAATCTTTGACATTTGGCTTGTGCGAAAGCATGATCTTTCATTTTTCCCGTTCAAACACTTTCAACAGTTACTTGCCTTCTCCTTCAAACCTTTATCTGCTGAGAATGAAAACTTTCGGTGGTTAATGAGCTCAGAGGAGGCTCGCCTAAACCACCAAAACCTGATATTTTTCCATTTTCTTGACCGAACCAAAATCAAGATGTCTTTTGAGATTATTTTGGAAATACAGATTCTCTAACCTATTGATAGAAATTTAGAAATCAAATTTAGAAACCAACCTATGATCTAAAAATCAAATAAAATCCACTGATTTATTTGAGGAGTTAACACTGGATCCTATTGGGGATGAACACCTCCCTGTGAGGTTTCAAGAACCATAGAATCAATGCCTTTCCTGGAAAAGAACCTAAAAACTAAACTATTTTCTAGTGTTTCCATTGGGCATGGAGTTATTGAAAAAGAAAAACTAAGACTATTTTTACAATGTATAGGCTTTGCAGCCTTAGACGAAATAAAGTTTTAGAAATCACCCGTTTACCGGGCCACTGAACACTTCTTCACCCTCCATATTCTGCAAAATGAAAGTGTTATTGTTTTGCACCTGAGTAATCATAAAAGGGCATGTCCACAAGGAATCGAACTTGCCATGCTTGGCTTTCTCCTGTCGAAGAGTATCCCACTTTAGAACCCAGTCGTCGATCTGAAAACTGTCCACTTTCACCTTTTTGTCAAATGTCTTTTTGATCTGCATCTGATGAGATTCTGATCTGTCCACTAACTGTTCGCGAGCTTGTTGCAGTTCCACCAAATCCAACATCCTTCTTACCATGTCATTTTGTTCATTCTGCTCTTCCTTAAAGAACTTAGCCACTGGCAACACTAACTGAACAGGAAAGATAGCATCAGTCCCATAAACCAGCTTGAATGGGGATGTTCCTATAGATTTTTTAATAGTTACTCTGTCTGCCCACAGATCAAATTTCAGTTTGGAATCCCAATTCTTTTTATTTTCTTCTAATGGTTTTCTTATGATTTTGATCAAGCTCTTATTTGACAATTCAGCCAAGCCATTACCTTGAGGATAGTAGGGAGTAGCATGTACAAGCTGGATGCCCATCGACTCGCACATATCTACCAATGCTTCTGCTTTAAACACTGCTGCATTATCTGCCACCAGCCTCTTGGGACATCCAAATATGCTCAAAATATTTTCATAGAGGAACTTCATGACTACCTGGTGTGTAGCATTCCGGGTGGGGATCGCCTCTATCCACTTTGTGAAGTAATCGGTGGCTACCAAAATCCACTTGTGCTGACCACTGAATGAAGGATTTATTTCACCGATAAAATCTAAACCCCACTGCTGGAAAGGGCTATTTACCACAATAGGTATCAGAGGTAAAGATTTCAGTTGCTGCTTACTGGTAAATCTCTGGCATTTTTCACAAGATTTGATGAATGCGAACACATCTGTGAAGAGGAAAGGCCAATATTATCCAACCCTCAGGATCTTATGGGAAATAGTCTTCCAGTAATGATGACCACCAAAGACAGCCGAATGAAACTGATGTGTTACCTCGACAGCTTCTTCTTTATCTAAACACCTGAGAAGCAGGCCAGCAGGGTCTCTCCAATATAACATATTATTATAAATGTAGAATTTGATAGCTCTGAGCTTGAGAGCTCGAGCTTGAGTCAAACTGAGTTCAGGAGGAACTTCAAGCTTTTGCAGAAAATGTATGATGCCATAATACCATTCACATGAAGACAAGTACTCTGCCACTTACTGACTGTCATGCTTCCCTTTTGCTGCCAACTCTGTCTGTGATTTTTCTGAAATTTCTGCTATGAAATTAATATCCAGCAACTTATGATTTTCCTCCACTAAAAGCTTGGCAAGGCCCTGGCCTTTTACCAGTTTGGTAGGATTTACTTCAATATTGAACTCAATCATCTTTGCAATCCATCTCGCCCTCTTTCCATCAATATCTGGCTAAGTCAAAACATCTTTTACAGAAGACGACGGAACATATGCGATGACCTTTGAATGAAGGATATAAATTTTGAATGATTTTAAAGCTTTTATGAGAGCATAAGCTTGTTTCTCGATAGGGTCGTACCTTAGTTCAACGTCCCTGAGTGTCTTGCTAAAGAATTCCACGGGATGATCAAAATTTTCCTCATCTTTCTGAAGCAATACTGTTGCCACTGTGTCACAGGAAGCAAAGGAAAAGACATAGAAAGTCTTACTGTAATCTGGGCTGACCAGAATCAGAGATTCGATGATTGCTTGCTTGATATCCTGAAAAGAGTTTCTAGCACTATCTGTCCATTTTATCTTGGACCCTTTTTTCAGCATGCAAGTTATGTGTTTGACTAATTCAACAAAATTGGGCACAAACCTTCTAACAAAATTTATCTTACCAAGCGATGACTGAATGTCTTTCTTTGACCTCGGCAAGGACAGCTTTTGAATTTCCTCCACTCGTGCTGGATCAATCATTACACCTTCGGATGAGACGATGTGACCTAAAATATTACCCTTTCTTAGAGCAAACTGGGATTTCTTGGGATTCAATGAGATCCCGAACTGTCTACATTTCAAGAACACTCTTTTCAGATGATTCAGATGCTCCTCATGGCTGCTGGAATATACTGTAATTTCATCAAGGTATATAAGAAAAAACTTGTCTTTTTCTCCCACAAATGATATATCCATGGCCCTTTGGAATGTGGCCCTGACATTCATTAATCCAAAGGGCATCTTGGAGTACATAAGGGTACCCCAAGGAGTGGTGAATGCAGTCTTCTCCTGGTCATCAGGGTGGATAGAAATCTGATTGTAACCGGAAAAGCCATCAAGAAAAGACATGACCCTTGCCCCTGAAATCCTCTGTAACAAGTGTTCCATCTTAGGAAGAAGATAGTTGTCCTTCTTAGAGCATTTGTTCAAGTTTCTGAAATCTACGCATAGTATGACCTCACCATTCTTCTTCCTTACGATCACCAGATTGGCAATCTGTTTGGAATATCTCAAGGGAATTATGATCTTGGCATCCAAGAGTTTTTTAATTTCTCTCTCAATCACTGGTAGCAGAAGAGGACTGATTGGCCTGAGTTTTTGCTTGAAAGGAATAGTGTCTTTTTCAAGAGGTATCTTATGTTGAATAATATCGGGATCATAAGTCTTTAAATCACTATAATTACAAGCAAACACATCAGAAAATTCCTTCAAAACACTACAGTATTTTGACTTCTCATCAGCAGTCAATTCAGAAGACAAATTAATAATCTTGGGCTGGCTTTTACCTCCTATGTTATGCTCTTGAACAGCTGGATATTTCTCCTTTTTGTTTGGCTGGTAAGGGACATCATTCTGATCAAACAACCTTTCCAGGGGTACCAAACCTCGGGGTATATAATTGTTTGGTAACTGAATAATGTCATGCTGGCCCAACTTCTTCTTTAGCTCAGGTTCCTGTGATTCTTCTTCATTACAATTCTGCTGATCAATGTGTAGATCAGAAAACTCATCTACCACTTGGAGAAACCTATTGAGTTCCTCATCATCTTCAAAAAATTTCCAATATTTGACATTATCAGGTAAGGAGGGTCGATATTTTACTTGAATCTCATAGCTGAGCTTAGGGGGCATGGGAGGAATGAATGTGCTGGCTGAAACAGCAAGAAAATCAACGAGTTGATTCATATCCCTCGGTATGTATGAAATTTCAAAAACAGAAAAAGAATCACGTAGCTTCCATACCTCATCTCTATAAGCTTTTAATCTGATGTGCTTAGCTTGAAAGGTGTTGTTTACCTGTTGTACGATGAGGTCTGCATCTCCAAATACCTTCAAAACTTTTATCCCCATCTCTTTGGCTGAATTTAATCCCAACAGTAGATCCTCATACTATGATATGTTATTAGTGGTTCTGAAGTTGAGCTTGAAGGACAAAGATATGGTCTCCTTTGAGGGAGAAATCAGAACTACTCTGGCACCCGCTGAGTCTTTAGTGCTAGCCCCATCGAAGTACATAGTCCAGACTGTAATGTTTTCACTTTTATCCTATTGTTCAATAGGCTTCACTAGCTGCATAGGAGTTGATTGATCATCATCAATCTGAAGGATGCATGAACCAAAATCTGTATCCACAGCATAGATAGGATGATTGACAGAATTCTTTCCATCGCTGATGATATAAGCAAGCTGGTTTTCCCTGTAAAGTCTTTTCATTTCCCCCCCAAACACTGGAATCGTAGCATAGGACAGATCCATCTGCAATGTACCTCCTAATCTCTTTCCCCATGAACGAGACAAAAGCAGCCCAAACTTAGGTGGAATATCAGCAACCACCACGTCCATAACCATGCTCCTCATCGGCAGTTGGGCAAGGTTTATGACCTCCCTGTAAAGTCTTTTCATTTCCCCCCCCAAACACTGGAATCGTAGCATAGGATAGATCCATCTGCAATGTACCTCCTAATCTCTTTCCCCATGAATGAGACAAAAGCAACCCAAACTTAGGTGGAATATCAACAACCACCACGTCCATAACCATGCTCCTCATCAGCAGTTGGGCAAGGTTTATGACCATATCTTTGATGAGGCCAAGACATCTGACCTTTCTAGATTCAAAGGAGAAAAGATCTTGATATGGTTTGGTGACTTCGAGACCAAGCTCATCCATCACAGCCTTTGACATAAGGTTATGTGATGCCCCAGAATCAAGCAGACAATTGTGAAGGATTTTGTCATGGACATTTAAGGATATGTAAAATGGTGGACAAGAATCGTCACGGTATTCTATCATGGGCCCTATGGTCACTTTAGGCTTATCATCTTTTAGATTAACGAAATCATCTGATGGAGAGGTCTTAGGCTCAAGGGATTTTAAGATGGCTACTTTAAAGGCTTCATTTTTCATGAGTTCAGTTAAAGGCATGGGTATCTTAACCTTTTGAATTTCAGATTCAAAATTGAAAGAGAGAGATGGTCTGTCTGAAACCTTTACCTCATTGGAAGGAGCCTTGAGACTGACTTTCTCCTTGGTTGGGATCTGAGTTTGTTTCTTTTGCTATTTTGCTGGAGGGGGAGTTTGTTTTTCCGGAGTTGGAGGCTGATTGGAAACAACCTCTTTACATTTCACAAGAGTAGTATCTTCCTTGTTCTTCACAGGGGCAGAAATGAGTGTTTTTGGACCAACACTCTTGGATGTTAAGTTGTAGCCTTTCTTATCATCTGTCAGGTAGATAGCTCCCTCAACACTTGCTTCCTGAATTTGTTGATCCATCAGGGCCTCTTCATAGTCTACCTATGTCAAAAATGAAGACTCATTCTCATCACCAAAACAGTTTATTTCATCAGCATCTTCAATTTCATCGGGAGATGGTTGTTGGTCTTCATCCAATACTACATTTTGAAGAGGTGGTCTAATACTCTGCTCATCAACTGGATTTTTGTCTCTTTGAAGTATCTGAACTTGTGGGTTATTCCTTCTATAAGGAAAAGCATTTGGATTTCTAGGGGAAAAAGTATTTGGCTCTTTTGCTCTTGCTGGTTGCTGATTTTGGACCTTCAATTTGGACATTTCGGATGTCAGACTATCCAACATCTTGGCCATCTTTTCCATTTTACTATTAGAAGAAGAGGAGGGCTCAACAACAACATTCTTCTTATCAGCTCTTCCTTTAAGCTTATGTGATGCTGTAATGTTAGACTCAACCTCAAGAGCAACATCTTGCATTAAAGCAAGCGTGGTTGATCGTCTTTCTCTAAGGATAAGACAAAACTCTGCATCAAAGGCAGCAGAGAATGTGATCTTTGCCGATGCATTGCTTGGTTTAATCTCTGCCAGGATCTTACCAAACATTTTATTGAATCTCTTGATAATGTCCGAGACCAATTCTCCATCTCCTCTCTTCAAATTTCCAAATTCAGAAATGTAGTATAACAGATCTCTTCTTTCTCCCCAGTGTTTTAGGAAAACCTCATCTAGTTGTTCAATGCCAGTGATTGAATTTGCTGGTAGCTCTTTGAACCACTTTTGGGCTTGGCCATCCAAACTCTACACAAAAAATCTATTCCACACATCTTCTTCTGAGATATTTATGTTTTCTGCATAAGCATAAAATGCTTCAATGTGTTCTTTAGCTGTATACTCCCCTGCTCCTGTAAATTTTGGCATATATTTCTGGTAGTCACCTGTTGGCATGGTAGACATGGGGTTTGGCAAGACAAGTGGGGCATATCTGTTTTCCAAGATCTATTCCATCTTGGTCAAAGGGGCAACCATGGCAGTTTTGGTGGTTGATACAGACGAGGAACTTGTAGGAGATGTTGGAGGAGATGAGAAACTCGTAGGAGAGGATGGAGGAGATGAGTTGCCTGGGTTAGAAAAGAATGGTTGTCTTACTTCACCCTGAGTAGAAGTTTCAGAAGTAGGTGGAAAGTAAGAGGCTCTATAAAACTGACTGAGAAACAAAGCTAGATTTTCTTCTCCTTTAGAGGACAGATCATGGAGAATTTCTTCAAGGATGGGCAGATTGGTGTAAGTGTGTACAACACCTTTCGAAGGTTTGCTAGGTGATGAATCAAAAGGAGATGAAGAGGAATCTTCTTTCTGCGGGGAGGATTCAGTATTCAATTCTTTTGGATGGGATGACATGTCAACCTCAAGGACAGAATCAGTAATATTAAAAGAAAAAGAAGGTTCTTCTACTTTAGACACTTGAGATGAAATTTTTATTTCCTGGGAATTTTGGGTTTTAGTAGGGGATTCAACCAAAGACTTTTCCGATATGAAAGGATGAGTATTTGTTGGAGTACTTGAATCAATTGCACTTACATATCCAGAAGTTTGTCTTTGCAAAGCTTTGCCCTTGCTGATGATTTTCTCTGGATCAGGAACTGATGTCGTCAATGGGCCTTCTGGGTTTGCCCTGGTGTGAGCTATTTTGGGAGCCACTTCGTTTCAATGGAGTCGCCAGATAGAAAATGTACAACCTGATAGTGTCTATTTCTTTTCTATCATCAAGAACTAGATCTATGTCATCTCCCAGAGAAGCTGAGCTTCGATCTCCTCTCCCCGACAACGGTGCCAATTTGTTATCACTCCAGAAAACTCTCCTAGACTGTAAGTCAGAGATGCCTGGTAACTAACTCTTTTTGGAAAATGTTTTCTTAATAATTGATGTGGTTTTTGGATCAAGATGAATATCTAGGGGCTGGACTGTGTGTTCAAGACTGTTTAGGAATACAAAATCTCACAAGGCCTTCTAGTAATGAAGTCAGACAAGGTTTGATTAAAAGATAGAGAAGATAGCTATTTAACCAGACTATACTCATATAAAACAAGCACAATGGGTTTAATAACTAAGGAAATAACTTATGATTATCAACTTAAACAATCAACTGGTGAGATGACAGTCACATGCAGATTGAATGAGCATCAATAAAGAACCTTCACTCATAAGATATCAAAGAAGAGGAAAAATAAGATCTGACAACACAACTAAAGGAAGCTTGCAATTTTTCACATAATAAGAATAAGTCTCTCTTACAGTAGAAACATGTAGAACCCAAAATCGAACCCTTGGTTCATCTTCCATCCTAAGATTTATAGCATTACAAAGTATTACTAAGATCCTGAAAACGAGGATCAAATATACTAAACATAGAAATTCAAAATTCTGTTGCAAAAGAAGTGGGATGCTTCCTCAAAATGAGGTCAATCCCAGATTTGTCTCTATTGATTATTGGTGAAGTGTAGAACAGCCTCCCAAGGCTAAATGATAATTCCCAAATGTAGACCAAGTCGAGTTTGCTGATGTGGCAAGACATCCTTCTTTTCTGTTCAAATGAAAGTGTCCATAGACCTTTGAAATACCTCTTTTCTCCATGCTTTGTCAAAAATAACTGCTGGGGTGGACTTGATAATTCATCAGTCATTCATTCGAAAATGTCTTGAATCTTTTCAACTCAAAAATCCTTGATCTGTGTAAAAACTCATCCAATTCTGGACACACAGGCTTTCGGTGATTACTTGGGACAGTCTCTGGGTGAGTTATCCGCCGAAAGCACCTCCTTTCAGTGGTTAATGAGCACCTCGTAGGCTTTCCTAAACCACTGAAAATGAAACTCTGAAAAAATTTCAAAATTGCAAAAATGTTTACCCTGGCTCCTCTTTTTAATGCTCAAGCTTTCTTAGATGCTGCAGTCATGGTTCTTGCAGACCTACGAACTTTTGCTGACTGTGTAGGGGGTTCTGTTACATCTATTATAGTTGTGGCTAAATTAGCCAAAGTGTCCAATCCAGTTTGTTTCTCTTCAGGTGATTCAAACTCTTTTAGCTTGAGCCTCAGAATCCTGAACTGCCTGTATAATTTCATATTTTCTCGAATCAACTCTTTGTTTCTATCTTTGATTTTGTCATGTTTTTATTTAAGAGTTTGATTCATTTTATACAGTTCAACGTTTCTTTCAGTGATATCAGCGTTGGCCTTTTTGATCACCCTCTCCAGAACTTCCCTCTCATAAATCTCTTGTAGTAGCTTGTTTATCTTTTGTGTTTTACCTTTCTTGGGACTGCTTGGGGAGGCTTCTACTTCTGGTTGCCTGTGGGTCTCTGGAGGATTTGATGGAGGTAAATTTATCTTCAATTTTGCATCCTGTTTGATCTGCAAGTTGTCCTGTGTCTCTGCCACCCCCTGCTCTGATTCAGATTCACTATAAGCTAGATTGAGAGGGTTTTTTCCTGTGATAGGGTTTTTAGATTGTTTTTCTCCAAACTGTAATTTCCTCTTGATTCCTTCCTTTTTGTTGGGTGATTCTTTTATAGAATCTTTGGGCATTGAGATTCCTTTCCTCCTCCTGTGATTACTCTTGGGAGTAGGATCTTTCCTACCTCGAGCCTTCTTAGCTTTTATCTCTGTAGGCCTTTCTGTTTGAAACTCATTCCAAAACAAAAAGAAATCCCACTCAATTTGTCTCCTCTACAGAGCTTCTTTCACAAGAATGGTAATCAGCCCCTGATGTGATAATCCTCTTGCAACTTTAGCAGGCTAGGCTTTCACCTGTCTAGCCATCTTAGTCAGGGTTTTATGAAAGAAATATGGCATGTTTATGTGTTCTCTGCCTGTGAAATGATTTAGTTGTTTAAAATGGTAATACATTACCCTGTTGTAGCGCCCCTCACAGGTGATATACACCAAAATTGACCTTAGCAGGAACTGCCACTTTGATTCCAGATAGGACATGGGAATGTCCTTCTTCCATGTCAAAGCTTTATGCACTTGTAACAAATACGACCCGAACTCGACATTTGAAGGTGAGGAGGTTTTAAATAAACAGTCCCCCGTTCTGGATAACCCTGTGTATTCGGATATAGATGCTTCATCTATAATAAACTCCTCCCTGCCTATTTTAGCAATCCTTCCATCATAAGAGAGGGCAAATGCTTCGACCACTTGTCGGTGAAAGGTTGTCAATCTTTCACAATATGCGAAAACTTCGGCCTGTTTAAAACACTCTGCAACCTCTGGATGAGTGTCAAAATACCACATGCCATCGACTTCGGATCTCAAAGCAGGACTTGCTTTTGACATGGCTCAATGCTGACTGTGCCTAAAACTGTGGGCAACAAGGTGTTCGGGAAGCAATGGTTGTGGGAACTAGGAATACAATCAATATCACTTATGAGAAACTGGTGAAATCGGTTGACAGAGCATAGGATTGATGAATTCACTAAAATACCAACCCACTCTCAGATGACAGTATAACTAGGGAATGCCGAAACTTCAGATTTTCGGGGCAATTTTATTTATGAAACTTTGAACGAAAATAGTTTCCAGTCTTACCTGATAACCCGACCAGGTTTCCTTGACTCGGGATGCTGGCTGAACTTGGAGACACCTTGCCACTCGCGAGAGAAAGTGGGATCAGGATTTTGAAAACATGATTTTTCTGATAAAATCGCGAGCTTGTAGTTATCTTCAGCGATCCTCGGGCTTCATTATAACACATTGAGTTTTCAAATGAAAGAATGACCTGGTAATGATGACTGACATACTTTCCACTGAAATGGAGGATAGCTCTGTGCAATCCTACCTGCCAATCACCGCCCTGCGTGGATTTGAAATAATCAATGCAACAGATAAGACACAGGTGATGCAAATCTTCCAGATTGATACCACGAATGTGCATCATCTCCCGCATGGCGAGCTTTCGACGGTTGTATAAATAATCATTGCACCAATCTTTGACATCTGGCTCGTGCGAAAGCAAGAGATTTCATTTTTCCCATTCAAACACTTTCGACGGTTACTTGCCTTCTCCTTCGAACCTTTATCTACCGAGAATGAAAACTTTCGGTGGTTAATGAGCTCAGAGGAGGCTCGCCTAAACCACCGAAACCTGATATTTTTCCATTTTCTTGACCGAACCAAAATCAACATGTCTTTTGATATTATTTTGGAAATACAGACTCTCTAACCTATTGATAGAAATTTAGAAATCAAATTTGGAAACCAACCTATCATCTAAAAATCAAATAAAATCCACTGATTTATTTGAGGAGTTAACAGTTTGAATAAATGTCAAAAACACTTAATAAGAGATAATCCAATCATCATCCATTCACCCATATCAAGACTCAGATACATCAACACTATAGTACACATGACATAGCTATCCACTAACTAATTGGTATCGTTGTCCAGTATATTTGTTTGCAGTCTTCAGAATGGTAAAATCACAATGTACTAAAAGTATTAATTTGCAGTCTTAAAAAGGTGAAAATCGCAATGTATTCCAAGTAATAGCTCCCAGACATTACACCCAAAAAAAAAATTACCGTTACACATAAAAACCCACCCCTATAGCAACAACTATGCCCCCCCCCAATACACAGNATGAAGCCATTCCAGTAAAAATTCCGTGGTTGTTCAGGTGTAAAAATACGTAGGTACACATTACAATGAAATTCGTTAATCTAGATACAAAAATATTATCCATCCAAATGTCAACCAATGAATCACTATCCAATCAATAAAGAAGTTCTCAAGTAAGAAATTTAGAAGTCAATCAACTGCCAATCCATCAAAGAAAAACACCTAATAAATGTTTTTTGTGTAAATAAAATTCTAGTCGCATTTAATCAAGGGTAAACATTGTGTAATAAAAATTGAAATTCACAAGTCAATCAATTGCCAATCCATCAAGAAAAACGCCAAATAAAAATTCATTGTGTAAATAAATTTCCAGTCACATTCAATCCAGGGTAAACATTGTGTAATAAAAAATGAAATTCGAAGTCTATCAACTACCAATTTATCAAAGAAAAATGCCTAATAAAAATTCGTTGTGTAAATAAAATTCTAGTCGCATTCAATCAAGGGTAAAAATGTTGTGTAATAAAACTCCAGTCGCATTCAATCAAGGGTAAACAAACTATGTAAATAAAATTTCTAGTCGCATTCAATCAAGGGTAGATTCATTATGGTTTAAGTGCTAAAATGCAATCTAAATTCGTCTTCCAAATATAATAAAAGAGAGAGGGAAAATCGTAGGCCAGATGTGTTAAAACGCAAGGTAAAATTCACCTGCACAATATATTAAATTGCAGAGGAAACATTTTGTGGTTGAATGTATTGAAATGCAGAAGATATTTCCATAGAAATATAATAAAATGCATAGGTGTTATAAATGTCGAGCTTATTGCAACACAAAGATCAAACATAGAGGATATTATGCAGTTCATGGGGAGGAAAGATAAACAATACGTAGAGGTACTCAATCGCAAGAAGGCACAAGACAATCATTCAACCATGAACAATCAACAAGGGTAGACAGTCGGGAACTATTCTTCTCTCATCATCCACACACAGAAAAGAAAGGCATTGGGATCTATAGGTCTATTAACACTGAAGTGACGAGCATCGATCCCACTCCTGTCCAACTACTCAGGCGTGGACTGATGATCTAAGGATGAGGAGGAAAGAAAAATCGCAATATCTTCAAAATAATCATTAAAACAAACATAACATTCATAACAATCAAGGATCAGTTGCCAAGGGAATCAATTCAATGTAGCGAGAGTAAAGCTATGACGAATTTATGTTCTTGATTAAAAATGTTGAGTAAACACATTTCTTTTTATACGATATAAGTACAGTAATGGAAGTGCAAAAAAAATATTAATCTACTATTCAAAATAAAAGCATGCATACCATAGCCTAGGGTGATAGCTCTTGGTCATTGTCCCATGCATGCTCCATCCAACATCTGCTTGTTGATCGATGTGACTTCACCGATACCTCCCAGACAATGCTATGGGTACTCTTCTTTCCCTTGAGCCCCCCAAGCCACAAAGGGGCCATCCACACTAAACCATAGAACAAATAGGAACCAACTCACCTCGTAAGGTCAAGCTACCACTCATTACCCAAGATGGATATCCTAACTCCCACAAGATAAGTCAATCAAGACAAATTCTACAATTTAACCTTACACATAAAAGAAGAGACCCATATTCCTCCTCCTCCATCCTTTTTATAGAGATTCTAAGTGATTTATTTCCCAAATTTCCATTTAATTTTATTTTTCATTAATTTAAATAAAAAAAACCTCCCTCGTACACATGTCACCCATCCCCCTAGTTGCACTAGAAATTAATTTCATTAATTATTTAATTACTCCTATTTCCCTCACTCACCTAAAATAATTTCTACAATTGCTCCTTGGCGTCCCCATATTCCCTTACACATTTTAAATGACTTATGAACTTACTAATTTCATAGTTGAGTTCAATTTTGAAAGTTCTTAAAGGCAATATTACTTACTAAGTTAGTCATTCTGCTTTTTCCTTACATTTCCCTTTTTCTTTATGTTTGACCCTTTTCCCTTAGTTTCCTATTTATTTTAACATTCACTCTTTTCCCTTCTTAGCTAAAACTCAATTTAGCACATGTATAAAAATCACATTTCTCCCCTTTTTCTTTTTAATTAATAAATTTTAATAAGCATATGTTGAAAAAAAAATCATTTCCCTTCATTTTTTTTAAAAATTTACTCCCCCAAAGTAATTTTGTTTCAATAAATTGATTGAATTTCTTACCCCCTTCTCGTCACATTTTTAATGATGATTATTATTATTTTTTACCCCAAGTATCACTTAGACCTAGATTTTAATTTCCTAGGCCATGCGACATTTTTATTAGGAAAAATGTTTTTAAATATTTCTTATCACATCATTCATTCTAAGGCCATCTAGGTTTATTCACTTATTATTTAACAATGTGATGTTCCCTTCAGGACACACTAGGTGCTCCAAGGGTGCCACTCGCCTCATTCTAATTTTTCTTGCGCGACATGGCCTTCAGGACACAATATGTGCTCCAAGGGTGCCACCCACCTCTTTCCATTTTCCTTGCATGACGTGCCATTCAAGATGCACTACGTGATCCAAGGGTGCCACTCGCCTCTTGACTATCTTGGTAGACATAAAAAACCTATGGAGTCAATACTCCACCAAATGATCTTGTGGGAGACTAAGGGCTTCTAAGGAATAAGTCCCCTGCCTTATTGCGCGCCCCTTAGAATCATCCTAAGTGACTCTTGCAGTCTACCCTCATGACATCGTGGGTCTTGTCAAACTAGGTAATCATTAACCTATAGTTCAATCCATGGTGGGAGTGTTATTAGGCTATGGCAGGGATGTTTTCCACACCTCTCCCTCAAGATATATGGTTGTCGTGCATGACCCCTCTACTCCACATGTGAGTCTGGTCGGGAAGCTATCGTTATCCTGCATCATCAATGAAGCATATCAGAAATAAAATCAGTCATCATAACATCTAATCAAATGTGCATATATCATACCAACAATAATCAAAACCCAATATTCCACTCCCTGACTCGATCCAGAGTCCAAGGGCTTTCATTGATGCCTCTGTATCCTCAAGGTCCAAATTCCTGCACACTTAGGAGAACCTAGTCAATAGCACATGTCTATGTAAATAAACAAAACAACATATAATCATATACATAATGCCTCATAATCATAATCAAACGACCAATAGTATAATAATCGGGATCACTTGCAAGCAAGTGTCCTCAAAGAATAAGTTCACTCAGTGCGCGCAAGAGAGGGATTTACACCAGCTCTATGGCCAAGCTGTGGGAATGACAATGGCTTGGCCACAGGTTTGGGCCCCCGCATCCAAGTCACAGTCCACTGTATTATCAACTCTGTCATTCAGACACTCCGACTCTGCATTATCAACTCAGTCAGAAAATCTGAGTCTGTATTATCAAAATCTCTCTGGCCTAACTAGGTCAACATTCTTACTAACAAAGAAATAGCATAGGTCTTGTTCTCTCCAAAATAAGGATATCAACCAACAATTTTAAACTAAACTGTTGAATAGTGTGCTGGTGTACACCCTAGTAAATTGATTTAATAACAAAATTATTCAAATCTCATTGGGGTTGTGTGTTGTCCTAAAACTACACAAAGAAGAGAGGTGACCAAGGAAATTGTGTCTCTAGCTTCCTTCTCTATCTTGTTGATTCTTCCTCAAATGGACAATGTGCATAATAAACCCAAATACAAATTCCCAACATTCTCTCATAACCATGTAACACAATTTCACCTGTCCAAATGAAATGTGCCTTGTATATTACTAGTTTTCCACTTAATATGATTAATTTGAAATGTTTCAACTAATTTCTTAATTTATTATTAATCTTCATTTAGTTGACCTAAATCAGCTAAAAAATTATACACATATGAGTAATTGTTTGATGAACTTGTGATTAATTTGTGTAATTGTTCAAAAGATTACATTTTGATTATAAAAGTGTTATAAAATTATGTGCATAAAAGTTTTTTCTACATGTAGAAGAAATCTTTATGTTTATTTCAAATTTGTTAATATTTGTACATTATGATTAGAAAAGTGTTATAAAATTTTGTGCATAAATGTGTTATATAGTTTGGTACAGGTAGAAGAAATCTTTATGTTCATATTTATGTTTATTTTAAATTTGTTAAAATTAGTATTTAGATTTTAGATTTGGTATGTGCACATTTGCTTTTGCCTAGTTTAGATTTAAAGACAATATTTTATTGACTGGTAATAGTTTTGGTCTATTGTTTGACCACATAATTTATTAAGTGGTTTAATTCATATAAATTTATGGATAGAAATACTTTTCGTTCTTTTGCTTATATTCAAATATTATCCGATGAGTATCATCTTAATCTTTTTAATAAATTATATTTCTTGTAAATAAAAATATGTTCTTCTATTTCTTAAAATATAAATGTGTTCTTATATTTACAAATAAATTTGTAAATATAATATAGTATATATATATACACATAAAATTGAAAAATTTTAAAACATATATTTTTAAATTTATTTTTAATAAATTTATCATAATTTATCATAATTTTTAGATATGTAATATTAGAGTATCATAAGTTTCTTACAAAGTTTAGCTTACAATGTTTCTTACAATGCCATGTTTACTATTAAATTATATTAACTCTTTCGTAACTTATGTTGTTTTCAATCTTTTTGCACTTGATGCTACAAAACATTGGTTGTAGGTTTTTAATAATGTGAATCTAGATTATAAAATGTATTCAAAATATTTTGATGATATAGAATATTGGTTTTATGGTTTTAATAAAGTAAGTAGATTATAAAGTTTATTCAAAATATTAAGGATATTGAAGGAGTCCTACACATGAAATGATGTCCTTATTAGATGAGATCTCATATTATAAATAAAATCAATGGGATCCCTTGATCTATAACACCTTGAATACCATTGCACCACTTCCCAACAAGTGGATGCATATGCTATGTTTGTTGTGTGTACAAGGATAAAATTCCCCCAATGACTTAGACACCTTGCATTTACGAATGTCAATTTTCCCAAGGAGACAATACCTTTGATTGTTGATGCAAGGAAAATAACATGGAATGTATTTCATCCAACCACACTACATTGGGCATGGATGACCCTATATTGGATTTGTTTCCTAGATATATGCTCCCTTAGTTGATCCCTATATTGGATTTGATTACCTATATTGGATTTGATTCCTAGACTATAGGGAATTTAATAAATTGCACTTAAATATATGTTTCACATTCCTACCATTACTAAATTATTAACTTGTATTTGTAATCCCCTTGCTTGTTCTTTTCTTGAATTGATTTCCCTTGGTAAACTCAACTTCTAATTTCAATGACTTCCATGTGTGGATTTTATTGATTATTATGAAAATAGTGTGGTTTTATCTTCTGTCCCTTATCCCTTTAGTCATCAGTCTGTGCCTGAGCAGTTGGTCAGGAGATGAATCGACGGTCGTAACTTCTATGTTTAAAGACCTATATATATATATATATATAAAAATGCCCTACTTTTCTTTACATGGATGATGAGTGAAGGATAAGAATTTTCCCTATTGTCTATACTTTACTTATCTTTGAGTTGATTGATTGAGGGATGAATATTTAGCCTTTGCACCTTCTTATGAATGAGTACCTCTATGGCTTGATTGATTAAGACTTCGATTTCTCTCTGCATTTTTAATTGTTTGAAATTGGGTACATCTCTGCATTTTTATTGATAAACTCTGCATTGTGAATAATAAACCTCTGATTGGAATGAAAATCCCTTGGGAAACCCAACTTATGATTTCAATGAATTCTCTGTGTGGGTTTTATTGATTATTATGAAAATATTTTTTTTAACTTTCATCCCTTATCCGTTTAGTCATCAGTCTGTGCCTGAGCAGTCATCCAGGAGCCGAATCGACGGTCATCACTTCTGTCTTTAAATACCTATAGGTTCAAATGTTCTTCTTTTCTATGCATGGAAGATGAGTGAAGAATATGAATTTTCTTTGTTGTCTATCCCTTAATTATCTCTGAGTTGATTTATTCATGGTTGAATGTTTAGTCTTTGTGCCTACTTGTGTAGATTTTGTTTTTCCTTGAAATTCATCCGATCAACATTTAATTTAATATGCTTCGATTTTTAGTGAGTAATTGACTGAATTTCACTTTTTTCATTCTCTAGAACAACCAAATTCAACACTCACTTTTCATATGGCTTCTCTTCCAAACCATAGACTCTTATAATAGTAAACTTCTAAAAAAGGAATCAGTCTCCCACTTTGGTGGTCTTTTCCAATTGTAGTGACCCTTTGACTAAGGGAATAATTATAACAAATACTTCATTTCAGATAATAAAGTCTAATATAGAAATAAAAGAGTCTTAGATGGGAACTAATTATTATACTCATTTATTACTTCACACATATTGAACAAAGTTATTGAATGCTTATCTTTTTGATGATATTTATATTCATATAATATAACTTCAAATTGACAACTTATTAATTAATTCATTAATAACCTAGAAATTAGGAACTAATGTGTTTATTGAACCATAATATTGTATGTGTGTTGGATATGTAGGCATAGCTAACACACACATATCCCACACATAGACGATAATAACAAGCGATGTTCCTAATGCATATTTTTTAAATGTTCACAACTAATCATGCATACAAATAAATAAAGTAAATCAAACTTCAAATAATCATTAAATAAATAACAATAATTCAACATTCATCCATATTTAAAATTGAATTATTATAATTTAAACATGGTAGGAACTATGTGAGGAAACAAGGAATGCCATATCGAATCCCAAATGTGATCCTCAATTGACTTAGAATCACCCCTCCTTTTAAACTCTTAATTCCATCTCGCATCTCCCATCCCTTCCCTTGTTGAAATATGTTGGAGTTTCAACTATATTGATCTAACTCTAGATATAATCAAAATGTCATAAGGAATATATTGTTGATACTGAGAGGGGGGTGAATCAATATCAAGTACAATTTAAAAAAAAAATCAACTTATACTTAAACCATTCAATTACATCCAATGAGAAATGAACAATAGTATAAGAGTTACACCAATACACCACAATACACCATGCACAATATTCAATACACCACAATACACCATGCACAATATATGAGAAATAAACAATAGTTTTTGTCAAGGAAGTAATGACTTCCAAAACTAGCTACAAATATTCAAATGTAAAGGGAGGGATAAAACACCAAGAGGAAGATAATCCTCCAATATCAAGATAGATTTGAACTTCTATCCTTTCCCTTCCTTCCACCCAATAATATATGAGAGATAATAAACTTTATTCAATTCCTGCCCTGCTCGTACATCTAACTTGTACAAAGATGCCCTACTAATATTTAACATCTGATTCTCAAAACTCACACACAAGAAACTAAAGTCCTAATATTTCCAATGGAAGTGGTCCCACTACATTTGGAGTCTGTGTGAAAACGTTATGACTGTTTTACCTGTGAACACCTATTTTTTGACTAGTTTTTTTGGGATCGTCACAAACCATATCTTCCATGTAGTGTATCTCCATAATTGTAGATAATCAAGAGCTGAAATTTTACCAGAGGTACCTTGATATGTCTTCACCATACCATAATGATTTAACCTGACTGTTCTAGAAAAAAGCTATAGCAAAAATGGTAGATGACCTAAAATAACATAATTTAGAACACATCACCAAAAGACTTCATCCTCCTTGAAATCCAACCTTCTTTAACTTCTTATTCCTCCAAATTCGGACTTTGTATAAAATACAATATAATGATGTTTATTTTATACCATTTATGTCACTTCCTTTTAACATTAGGTCCGACCTAACACCTTCTTATTTTGTAATTCTTTCTCAGTAATTATTTTCGTGGCTCACATGTGCAATTCCCACTTTGTCATCTTCAAAAATTCATTTCTCCTCAAACTTGACGATCCATGTGACGGCTACATACCAATTAGAAAAAAATTTATGTATACTATACATCCATGGTGTTGTATCTACATGTGCATTTTACTATGTCCAAATAACTTCATCAATCTTGTGGTCCAAAACCCATGGCTAGAGTTGACATCAATGGCTGTAAACCAATCTTCCAACAATCTCCCTTTGTCATTGATGGCAATGACCATGCTCCCCCATCACATGATCCTAATTTCTCTCCCCTTTGACATCAACAATGGCAAGGGTATGGCTTCTCCCTCAGCTTAATGGAAAAGGTAACCTTCTTCTCTGGGGCTTCTCCCCCTAAACATGTGGCACCTAATAATACTTCATCCTTATTTTGGTCTTTGGGATCGCTTTTCTTCCTTAGAATCCTTTTGTGTACTTCTCGTATTCTCTCTCTTCATGTTCAGGGATGTATATGTTGTTCGGTCCTCTCGTTGCAATTGCATCAATCTTCCTGAGTTATTTTCCTGATTTTACATTTTCGGGAATCAAACGTAAGAGTGTATCCTTGATCACACATTTTACTAACACTCTAGTAGATTATGATTCAAGTCTTCAACCAATAGAACATTTCTTTGCTTCTTTTACATTTTTCTTCCAAGATCTACTACACCTTCTCCAAGTATTTTGGCAGATGAGTCATCTCCAAATGCAACATTGCCACCCTTTCTTCAAGCTGATGAATTTGTCTGATCCCATTGCGTGTGAAGAAATATCCACCGCCTATGTACCATTCATCTTCTCCTTTACATTTTTCAGCAGTCAATTCTATTCGACAATATTCATTGTTTGAAATATCTTTCCTTCTCCATACCATGGTTGGCATAGGCACAACTTCATTCATATATCTGCACTTTCGTTTTGATGGACCAAGATAATTGCATTTGTAGCATACAACATTTTGATCCATCAGCAAGTCAAATGGATTATAACTTATGTTCACAAATCCACAATTATTTCCCAGAATATCTCTGATGGATAATCATTCATGTTTCTTAAGTATTTGTTCCTTTCATTGATTCTGCAATTAATTGCCTTATGTCCAAAATTCTTTTGCAAAGTATAACAATGACTAAGAAAGAAATCTTGATACCTTGGAGAGGTAATTTCTTTGTGATGTAGTCCAGTCCGGGTTCATGATCTATTCTTCTCAGAAGTTTTCATACCATTGGAGCTATTTCTGGATTTCCTGGCTGTAGGAGGTTTTCTTTGATATTCATCTCTTTTGTAATCATTCCTTCTTCTCAAAAGTCCCTGTCCACTTCTCATCAACTATCCGTGTAGCTCTTTCTTTAACCTCGCTTTGTTGGTATTTGCATCTTTGCATGAAGTTTCACCCATGTAATTCAAGATGTGTTAAGTCTTTTAGAACTTGAGAGCCTTGCTTTTCCTCAATGAGATAACTTCTTTGTTCAAGTTTCTCACAATCTTCTTTCTTTCTTTATCATTTGGACCTTCTTTACTACGGTCTTGCTTCTTCGAGTAGAGTTTCAAGGAAATGGTTTCTTCTCTCACTTCTGAAAGTATTCTACGATTGTTTCTTTAAGATTACAACCGTCTTTTCACAACTAACCAATTCACTTCTAGTTTTCTTTGTGTGTCTTTGTTTTGCTATTTTCAATCCTCACATGTTTCAATTCTTTAAGATTCTCATCTTATTGTCTAATATTTTTTTCTTTATGATTTCTTCTTCTTCATTGAATTTTCTTCTTCGTCACTTTTCAATCCTTGGATGAGGACATTCAAATTCAACGACCTACTCCTTCACAATTGAAGCAAAAGAACCGGCCTCTATTTTCTTCTCTCTGAATCCAGATGTTGTAATCTTCTTCAACTTCTTCTTCTTCTTCCGCTTTCTTTCCTTGCATAAAGTTCTTTCAGAAGCTTGTCCCAAAGATATTTTGCTTGTGCAATATGATCCCACCTTTGATTTTCACTAATCACAACTATCTAGGGATGGTGAGGCCAAGCAGCTTGTTGTTCTTTTGCTTCCTTTTCTCGAGTTTCAGCCTTTGGTTTTTCCTAAGCATTATATCCTCGGGGCAACTGAGATCCAAACATCTACCCCAAGAGCTGTCAAGTAATTTTCCATTCTATTTTTCCAAGATTCAAAATTGCTTCCACTCAATGTGGTGGAATCCCATTTGGAATGTTTCTTCCACAGATAGGATCTTCCTTCCAGAGGTTAAACTCAGATCAAGGTAACCCGCCTCGATACCAATTGTTGATACTCGGAGAGGGGGTGAATCAATATCAAGTACAATTTAAAAAAAATTCAACTTATACTTAAACCATTCAATTACACATCCAATGAGAAATGAACAATATATAAGAGTTACGTACCAATACACCACAATACACCATGCACAATATATGAGAAATAATCAATAGTTTTGTTCAAGGGAAGTAATGACTTCCAAAGGTAGTTACAACTTCCAACAAAGGAAAGGGATAAAACTCCAAGAGGAAGACAATCCTCCAATAATAAGAGAGATTTGAACTTCTATCCTTTCCCCTTCCTTCCACCCAATAATATATGAGAGATAATAAAATTTTATTCAGTTCTGGTCTGTTCATAAGACCCAAGTTGTACAACATGCCTCGTGCTCAATTTTTTAACATCATATTTTGAAATTTTCACAAAAGAAACTAAAGTCCAGAATATTTCCAATGGAAGTGGGCCCACTACATTTGGAGTCTATAAGAAAAAGTTATGACTATTTACCTATAACACCTGCTTTTTTGACTAGTTTCTGTGACCGGGTCACAAACCCTATATTCCAAGTAATGTATGTATTCCACACTAGAAGCAATCCAAGAGTCGAAATTTTAAAATGAGGTACCTTGATATGTCTTCCAATACCTTACACGATTTCACCATCCGAATCGTTCTGAAAAAAGTTATAGCAAAAAATGCAGATGACCGAAAATAACATACCTTTAGAACACATCACCAAAAGACTTCATCCCTTGAACCGGGCCTTCCTTTTTTTCTTCTTTTCCTCCTAATTCAATTTGCAAATGATTGTATAATGAGGTTTATTTATACCATTTTATGTCACTTCCTTTAACATTAGGGGTCAGACCTAACACTTTCTTATTTTGGTAATTCTTTCTTTTAATTATCTTCAGGGCCTACATGTACAATTCACTTTGTCATCTTCAAAAATTCATTTCTCCTCAACCATGAGGATCCACGTGACGTGCCACATACCACCAGAAACAACATGATGTACACTATACATCCATGGGTGTTGTGTCTACATGTGCATTTTCCTTCATGTCCAAATAACTTCATCAATCTTGTGGTCCAAAACCCATGGCTAGGGTTGACATCAATGACAACAACCAATATTCCAACATATATATGTGGTCTTAGTGTATTCAACCATGTTAAAAGAGTGTGCACATGATATTGAGGTTATTTTGGGTAGTTATCCACTCAATGTTACACTTTATTTCTATCTATATTCTCAAAAGAGTGAGACAAAGTAAATAAAGCTCCCTCGGGAAAGTAAACAAAGCTTGAAAATTGTTTTGCATTCATTGAAAAACTTTATGGATGCATATCAGAATATGGGGCCAAGCACTGACAGTTTTGTCGATCTAATGAGGTGGTGAAAGTCATAGGTGATGGACCCTGATAAATGAAAGGCAGTAAAAAATAGAGTTTCAAAAAAATACATCATTTCGATGTTAAATTTCAATTATGGGCCAAAGCAGAAGATGTTGAAGGTACAATATTTTAAGCTCCCTGACATTGCAGGACATTTGTATAACAGATTTTGGGAGGCATATGGGAAATTGTCGTGGAATGATGAGTTTTGACACTATTTTTCAAGATACTTTTATGAATAGTTTTTCTTGCACATGCACCCTGATTATACTAGTTTATTGTCCAAATATTATGGGATTGGTAAAGGATGAACATATGATCGCAAAGGGGCATATAGAAATGTGAAATTGTTGAGGCCTCAAAAACCTTTAGTACCTCATCCAATAGGGGAATTTGCTTCACATTCAGAGTTACAAACTACATCAGAGGTTGGTTAAGAGGCTAGGAATGCAATCAAGAAAATTTTGGAAGAGATTTTTTATGGTGTTGATGTTGGCATGAACTGTCAGTGAGCAAAAACCAATTCTCGGGCCATATTTGTTTATAAAACAAAGGCAGAGTTAGATACCATGTCAGTAGAAGATGTTTTGGAGTATGAAATTTTTTTTCGTGATGGTTGGAAGGTCATTCAGAATGATGACCCGAAGAACATATTGGTATGTGTCCTAGTTAGTAATTTTTTGATGCATTTTAGGATAGTTTACCTCTAATTCTAGATTTCAATATTATTGTATCTAGAGAAATAATCAAGTTGTTATTGTAATTAATTTCATTTTGGAGATATGTTAAATGAATCTCCAGCAAATAGGGGACTTGATTCCACAAGTTTAAATTTGGATGGGTTGAATCAGGTATGTATTTTCTAATATCCAGATGAGCACTTTAGTTTTTCAATCTCCAATGTTTTGAATAAGAGATCAACAACATTTATAATTTTGTATAAATTCAAACACATTAAATCCTAGATTTATTTCTTAGTTGTATTGTTCACAGATCCCTATTCCATCCCCTACTACTTGGGCAAGCTTGTCTCAATTCTCATTAGAAGAGTTTGAATAGGGTGGGATTTCACAGGTATCATTTAATGTCTTAAAATCATTTAAATTTAATGTCTTATAATCATTTAAATTTATTTTTTCGAATTTTTAATTTTGAAATGTGTTATATAGGATAATGTGGAGAAGATAGTACCTGAGAGTGTGCTTGGGAGGGAGATTGAGATTGAGGAGGAAGTGGAGGAAGCACCCAAATTTGGGAAGGATGTGTTCATTCAGGATGATTCATAAATGTATGTTTTTTACTTTTATCAAATTTTTGTTTTCTCAAATTTTTAGTTTAGCCTTTCTTATTCAACACTTTGATCAATTATTTTGAAATATATAGAACCCCTATATAACCTTATAGTTGTCTTAGATGGTGTACATTCAAACTTATTTAACATTAGATCATGATGAAGACCTAATTTTGAACTTGAACATTTGATTATTTGAGAACAAAATCTATCCCACATCAGAAAAGAGAAAGTTTCTAAATGTTGTTCGATTTTGTGTTTTCTACATGTAACAACCCTAGTTAAATAGTTGGTTAAGGTTATCAAGAACAGGTAATTAAATAATTAACTGTCCTAATGTGTATTAGTTAAGTAATGATTAACTATTAATAATATTAATTTATTTATTTATTATTTACTTATTGTTTAATGTATGTTGATTAATTAGTTAATTGATTACTTAACACATTTATTGGTTTGGGTAAAGAATTAAAATATTAATAACTTTAATTTATTTATTATAAAACTTTACGTATGACAGGGGATAGGGTATTCAATGGAGGGATAAGGTAGTAAATGAGGGGATAAGGTAGTAAATGGAGGGATAAGGTGGGTGACATTAAATGAAGGAGGAGGCGGTGAATGGGGAAGAATATGACTGGGCAGAGGCCTTTTAGAGAGGATCATTATGAAATTTTGGGGCAGAAGGATTGTATTTCTGGTTTTTGATATTTTTTGGGTTTGGAGTTTGGGAGGAAAGTTGCAGGGGGCACCAGGTTACTGGGAGTTTTGGGCTCAGGGGCCAGGAATCCTCACGGAATCTTGGAGCTAGGAAGCCAGATAGGTTGCTCCTAGCTGGCTGGGGGGTTAGTCAGTTTTGGGTAGGGATTGGTCAGAGCATCAAGCAAAGTCTGGGTAGAGCAGTAGAGAGGGCAACTAGAGGTCGGGAATTTAGCATCAGATAGAGGTATTTTTATGTACGCATTCTCATGAACATGTGATGGTTATTTAAAATTATTAGCATGTTGTTCATAAATTAAAATTCTTGTTGCTTATATGCTGAATAAAGAAATTACTTATTGTTTATACATCGAAATAATCTTAATTGTTTAAATTTACAATTTTTTTTAGGCTTTGTTAAATTTGGGCCTTACACATGGTATCAGAGCCCTGGTTTAAAACCTTGGACCAGGGCCTACCCACCAACCCACGTGTATGAAGGACAATTCAGGAATGGAATTGTTCCAACCCTGAAATAAAAAGAAAAAAAAAAAACTAAAATAGTTTTATTGAAACCTTGAAACCCTTTAATTAGGTATAAATCTGAGGTCCAAGCTCCAGCTCCACCTAAACTGCAAGCCAAGCACACACATAGTTTTTTAGTATATATGCAGATCTACATATATATTTATACATAATGCTTCCCCAAATAATTATGCTCTACCCTTGAACTTCTAAACAAAGGTATAAATGACTGTATATAAATAGACATATATAAAAGATATTTATTTAAACTATATAAAAAAAAATATACATATAAATATAAATAAAGAAAACAAAAAGGTGATGTATGTGCACAAGCAACCTAAGCCATATAAAACTAACATATATGCCAAACTATGAGTCCATAAATCAATACAATCTCAATACCTAAGCCATATGACATTAATAGTATGCCATACACAACACATGGTTCAACACATGCAATGCAACACACAATTCAAAGCTAGAACACAAGCGCCCAAGCACTAAGCCACGTTCTCTACCAAGCCATGAGGAGGAGCAACCATCTATTATTGACGATGAAGTTGCATCAGTTAGAAATTTAATGTATGAACATGCATATATATTGAAAGAGAAATGGAGAAGATGGGAGAACAAATTAAGCAGATAATAGAGAGACCTTACACAGAACTATCGATTCTGTTTGGCCCAATATAGAGCTCAACCTTTTGGCCTAATACAGAGCTTATAAAGAAAAATATTGGCCTAATACAGAGCTTATAAAGATGAGAACATGGGGATCTCTACGCCCAACAAAGCGAGCCATCCTTTGTCTAGTCACTAAGAAAGTTATTTGAAAGATCTGGTTACGTTTCCTCTCACTGCGATTGCTTTCTTTGTTTGTAATAGAGGACACTACACATCAATGCCAATGCTTACCACTCCACGAAGAAGAATAAAAAAAAAACTAAGGAATATTGTTCGGGTGTCCGTGTAAAGTCTTTTGGGTTGTGCCACATCTACAATATACAGTGTGCCTCTGGAGAATGAGATACTATTCCTGTAACATATAGGATGGTCCAGCAAATAAAAAATTACTGTGAAAAATATGAGAACAACTAAAAGTAATAAGTTGTACCTGAAAAATTTGTTTTGGCTACTGGACCCCAAAATTTTTAGAGTTGCAAGATCATAAGCTCTTGCCGCCTTTTTTGTTGAATTGTATCCACCTAATATGGTAAAGAGGGTTTATATATTTCCATTAACTACTGAAACGAAAAAAAAATAGATACATGAGAAATTCAATCGAAAAGCACTAGAAAAGCACAAAAAGTTAGCGACCCAGAGTACGCCTAACCCTGTTTTCTAGTTAAGTTGTGAAAATGTCAAACATCCTTGAACTCACCCTAACAACTTTGGTTGATGCAGGTTAAATCATACAGGATGGTTAGGACTCAAGGAAATCAAGTCATAGGAGCATCATTGTAGGCACCGCCAACACCGCCAACACCCCCATCACTATTGCCGGAACTAGCTCTCATATTGCGCTCTTTGGAGGCCATAAATGAGACTTTAAAGGGGCGACAACCAACAGGGATCGAAGTGCAACCCACACCATCTGGAATGGGTAATCCAGAAGTGTCAAGGGATGGAGGGGGAGGACCTCCACCCGAAGACATCACTAGAGAATTGCAAAGGATTAAACTTTTAGAGTTTGTCGGGGGTCGTGCTGGTGAACACGCAGAAGCATGGTTGGGAGTTATGACAAGGTGTTTTTCCTTAAGGGACTATGCATCCACCTCAAAGGTGAAGATAGTGATTTTTCAGTTGAGAGACAGTGCCTTAAACTAGTGGGGAAACCTGGAAAGACAATTGCATCTTACCCTAGACACAATATCTTGGGAAATTTTCGAGGAGAGGTTCCGAAGGAAATATCTACCAGCTTACTATGAGGAACAACAGGTAGGAGCATTCCATTCTCTAGTATAGGTAAACAAAACCATAGAAGAATATGAGATTAGGTTTATGAATTGGTCAAGTATGTTTCATATATGGATAATGAGCAATGACAGGCAGAACGCTTCGACTATGGTCTAAACACTAAGATAAGGGATATGGTGCAGATGTGGAAACTGTCTTCTGTAGCGGAAGCTGTGGAAAATGTGCATTATGCAGAGGAACACATGAAATTAACTAGAGGTACGAGACCTTGCTTTCCGCATCGTCCCGGATTCGCGGGGAAGGCCCCTAAAAAATTTCCCAGGGGAGGGGACTCAAGGCCACTTCCATATGGTAACAGAGTCACACCAAGGATAGTAGCCGTGGGGATTTCAATGGCAGTGAGTGAAGCATCTCGTTCATCACCAACAATGCAGGCAGGTCCACGACCATCTTAGGGAACAACTAGTAGGGGCATGGGTTCTAGGGGAAGGAACTCATTTCAGAGGCAGTCATAGAACAGTGTGCAGGTTCAATATCGTGTTACCTGTTAGGGATGTGGAGGACCCCATTACCAGCATGATTGCCTAGAGTTATAATCAGGATTTGTGCATAGAGAAGGAAAGGCCTCGATGGGAAGAGTAAGTAGAAGCCACGAGATTTACACAACGGTTAATAATCACTAGGCCGAACATCAATCCACAATGGTGGAGTCATCAGGTACACTAAATCATATCAATGTTAAGATTTTATTTGATTTTGTTGTGACAGATAGTTTCATTTCACCATCTGCATTAGAAAAGAGTGGGTTGGTAGCCTATGAGCATGATGAATTTAAACAAGTAGAGATGGCTTTGGGGGAAAAACAAGCGATAGGACCAAGCGTTGATAATTGTATAGTAGACCTGGGAGTGTGTACTACTAGGTTGAAGGTATACATCACTGCTCTCAGGGCGTATGACCTAATCATTGGAATGGATTGGTTATAAGCTCATCGAGCTTTGGTAGATTGTTTCACAAAAAGGGTGCTTTGTATCGACGATGAAGGAAGACTAGTAGAGATCCAGGGTGTATGGAGAAAGGTGTCATTACGCTTTATATCAACTATGAAGGTTAAGCGATGCTTGAGGCAAGGGTGTCGACTATATGTAGTGGAAGCAGTGAATGAAAGGAAGGGACCCTCATTAGATTAGTATCTAGTATTGTCAGAATTTAAGGATGTTTTTCCGAATGAGTTACCAAGGTTACCTCCTGAGAGGGAGCTTGAGTTTACTATCGAGCTAAAACCTGGTGCAGAACCAATTTCCAAAACTCCGTATCGAATGATAGCGCCAAAACTTTGTGAGTTGGAAATGCAGTGGAAAGAGTTACTGGACTTAGGGCTAATAATGCCTAGTGTCTCACCTTAGGGTGCACCAGTAATTTTTGTAAAGAAGAAGAATGGTTCCTTATGACTATGTATAGATTACAGGGACTTGAACCATGCTACAGTGAAAAATAGGTACCCAATGTCGTGAATAGATGACCTCTTTGATCAAATGAAAGGAGCAGCGATATTCTCAAAGATCGATTTGAAATCATGGTATCATCAGTTAACGATTAAGGAAGGTGACATCCCAAAATCTACCTTTCAAACTCAGTTTGGACATTACGAGTTTGTCATAATACCTTTCGGATTGACCAATGCGCCAATAGTATTCATGAGCCTCATCAACGACATATTCCGAATGTACATAGACCATTTTGTACAAGTCTTTCTAGATGAAATCCTCATCTATTCCAAGAACAAAAGAGAACATGAGGAACACTTGCGAGTGGTGTTGTCCTGCCTTAGGGAGAACAAATTGTATGGGAAGTTGTCGAAGTGTTCCTTATTCCAGAAATAAATTCACTATTTAGGTCATAACATTTCCATCGAAGGAATCTCTATGGACCTAGAAAAGGTAAATGCCATTATGGAGTGGCCAATGCCAAAAAATGCCCATGAGGTGAGAAGCTTCATGGGGCTAGCAGGGTACTATCAGAGATTTGTGGAAGGATTCTCAAAAATAGCGAAACCCATGACCCCCTTGCTGCGCAAGGGGGTCAGGTATGAATGGACAGAAGAATGTGATAGTGCATTCATTGAGCTTAAGAGGTTACTAACCAAGAGTGCTCATTTAATTCTTGTAAGAGACACTTACGATGTCACTAATGTGGCACATGTGTTTGTAAACAAGGTTATCTGTTTGCATAAGATACCTAAGAAGATCATTTCAGATAGGGACTCCAGATTCACTTCTAGGTTTTGGATAAGTTTGCAGTTAGCGTTGGGGACTCAGTTGAACTTAAGCACAACTTATCATCCTGAAACAGATGGGCAAACCAAGAGGATAAATCAAGTCATGGAAGACATGCTTAGGATGTATGTCATGGATAATCAAACCCAGTGGGAGAAGTGCCTACCTTTGGTAGAGTTTTCCTACAATAACAATTTTGATAGCTCCATCGGAATGCCATCCTATGAAGCTTTGTATGGAAGGCCATGCAAAACACCATTGAGTTGGGAAAGATTAGAAGACCGAGTAACAATTGGGCTAGAATTGATTCAAGAGATGGAGGAATAGGTAACTCAAATTAGGCAAAGACTAAAGGAAGCACAGGATAGGTAGAAAAGTTATGCGGATGCACACAAGACTGACTGAAGTTATGAAGTGGGAAACCAGGTGTTCATTCATACTAGGCCTAATAAGTGTACCATACGGTTTGTGAAGGGGACAAATTTGTCACCTCGATTTATAGGACCATTAAAAATACAAGAGAAAATTGGACCCATTTCCTATCGTCTCGTACTGCCACCCCACTTGCATAAAACTCATAATGTTTTTCATGTATCTGATTTACGTCATTATGTTCATGATGAATCACATAAACTAAATTGGAAGGAATTGAAGGTATTGGACATGGGAACTCTCATGGTAGAACCATTATGCATATTGGACCGTAGAGTCCGATAGCTCAGGAACCGTCTGGTAGACCAAGTTAAGGTCGAATGGGACAAGTATAGTCCAGGATCTACTACTGGGGAAGACGCCGAAACACTACGACAAGACTATCCCTCACTTTTTTGACCACCTCAAGAATATGTTTCTCAAAGGTGGGGTGTATGTAACACCATCTTTTCACTTAGACAACCAGGATTACCTGAGGCCTACACTTTTATTTTCTACTCACAGTGAAACTATGAAATGATACACTTAAACTTTTAAGACATATGAACCTTTATGAATGTTAAATATATTCGGATAATGATCGATATGATGCGATATATTGTGAGAATGTAAATTTTATGAATGTTTAAATGTTATTGATGATGGGGGATATAATGCGATCTACTATCTGAATGTAAATTTTATGAATGATTAAATGTTATTGATGATGATGTATATGATGCGACATATTGTATGAATGTGAATCCTATGAAGGTTTAAATGCTATTAGAAAGATGTTGGATATGATGCAATCTATTTGGTAAATGATAATTTTATGAATGGGTGTCGAAATTGAATTATGGGATATTATGAGATCTATTTCTAACTTTGATGTTAAGTTTTTGGTACAAGGATACCGAATTGAAATGATGATTGTATGCAATTACATGATGATAATGCATATAAATGTATGAGTTTGTGTTATAGACTAATCTGTAGGTTATGGACTGTGAAATAGCCAAGGGATAATGATGATGAAAGTGGATGTCATGACCACTAGCCGAGAAACATTATGGTATGAATATTTGTATGTGAAATTATATTCGTTTGGATGCATTGCTATGATATGTGGACCGGTGTAGGATTTTAGGTGATGAGACTGCCCAAAACCGAATAAATGATGACAAAACTCCTAGCAACACGATGCCACTGTATATTCCACTATAGGGTGTGGATCGTAGTTATGATTAGGAGGGCTGCAGAAATTTCCCACCGTGTATCCTCCGAAACCTGAAGTCATGGGAGGATGGTGTTAGATCACACTCCCCTAGACATCTGATGATGACTGTCAGTTGTTTGTTGGGGAAGCTTGGTCAAGATAGTGACACTTCCACTTATAGGTTGTATTTGGAGTTAGATCAATATAGTTGATGCTCCAAGATAGTCCAGAAGAGGAAGGATAGGAATGAATATGGAGGTAAGTTAGGGAGGAAGGATGAGTAGAAATAGTTGAGAAAGTATGGAGATTTGTTTGATGGTGGAATTTATTGTTTTTCCCTTCTAAAAAGAAAATGTGTATATATGAATATTCATAATTACATAACTAAACCACAGTTGTCTAAATAAAATTGTTGAACTAGATGACTGTAATTAAAGGATTTCACAAACATTTGATTGGTTTATTGTCTTTTATAAAAGAATAGTCTTGTTGATTGGATTGGATGCATACATAAATTACTATAAGGATGATAGTTATTGATTATTAGT
>SNQJ01S0000400.1:187158-199625 GCA_010110895.2 Picea sitchensis | reverse complement strand
TTATAAAAGTATATTGTAATTTCATTGTAAATCTGGACCATTCATTATAAGGTCACAGATCTAACGGTAGAGATTATGTTAGGGTTTTTTTCCCTAGAAGGCAACCCTCTTTTATGAGGGAAATGTATTACGGCTATGTATGGTGGTGAATATTGTATTCTGAGAGAGGAGACTGTGAGAGAAAGAAGAAGAAGTTACAGTGGGTTTTTGCTGTAGGTTGTATCCCTTCATTTGATGGATAATAATAAAGGAAGGACCTGGCAATTTCGCTGGTGGACGTAGCCTACACTGGGTGAACCACGTAAATCTGTGTCTCTCTTGTATTGTGTGTCTTATGTGTTTTTGTTTATGCATTTGTTTTATTTTATTGCTCCGCGGTCCTGTTTTTCTAACAAATATTACATCATGAATAAGAAATCCTATGCATTGGTTAAATCTCTCAAGTCCTTCAGATTTTATGTGTTGCATTCAAGAGTCAATGATTATGTCCCATCAGTTGCTGTAAAAGAAATTCTTATTGATCATGATATAGAAGGAAAACGGAGCAAGTGGATTGCTAAAATCCTTGAAATTGATTTGGAAATTAATCCTACCAAATTGGTTAAAGGATGGGATTTAGCCAAGATGTTGACTGAATCGAATTGCTTAGCATTGGGGGTAAATTTCATCCACTCATGTTCAGAAAATCAGCAAGTTGAATTAACTAATAAATATTCTCAAGACACTCCTAGATTGGCAGATTGCAGCTGGTAAAAGGACATTATATTTTTCCTATAGAGTTTACAGCCTCCAAATGGTATGGAAAAGAACAAGGTGAGATCCTTAAAACTCAAGTCAATAAAATATTTCCGTGTTGATCAAGTTTTGTATTGGAAAGACCCATTAAGAGTACTTTTGAGGTGCCTACACCCACAAGAAGCCCAAAAGATTATGTCTGATTTTCATGACAGTTTATGTGGGGGGCATCATTATTGGAGAACCATGGCATACAAGATCCTCAGAGCTAGGTACTTCTGGCATATTTTGTTCACCGATGTTTGTGCTAAGATCAGAGCCTGTGTTAAATGTCAGAAGTTCTTTGGAAAGCAGCAACTCAAGTCTTTTCCATTAAATCCTATGGAAGCTTCAGGACCCTTTCAATAGTGGGGCCTAAATTTTAGGCCATCCTAAGGTGACAAGGAAGTTTACCTTACATTTTGATGGTAGGAGAATCAAGGTAGGATATTTAGAATTTGATATGACAGAGGCCTCTATTTCAGCTGCAACAGGAATCCCTATCATAGGTGAGAAATGGTTTAAAGCCATGGCTTTGAATTCAACCTATGCCAAGGATTTCCTTTAGCCTGAATATCAAGCCAGTGATTTGTCTAAAGGTGTTCCAAGGAATCAGTTAATTGAAAAGTTCAACGGGATAGTGACAATCATCCAGAGATACTTTACATGTGAAGGGAGGTTTAACACATTGTACCAGTACCATATAAGGCTTCTGCTGCATTTTACTCATAAAATTGAAATGAATATTCCCTACTATTTTTTAAGGAGAATAGCTAAGATGTCAGACAAGATTCAATCCAAATCAAAGGATGTGGATACTAGCATCTTCCACTCTAGATTAATTAGAATGCTAGTCTCTAAAAAATTGGGTAAGAAAGATATCTCATGGGAACATTTTGTTGTTGCTTCCCACTTCAAGATGGATGTAGAAGCCACTCCTCAATCACAGAATGCAAGACTAATTTCATCCACCAATGTTGCTAAAGTAGGTACCAGCAAGAAGAGAAATGGAAGAGTTCATGTTAATGTTTCAAAGCTCATCAAGAAGGTCCCATGAACTAAGGAGCAATCTTTTCATTCCCCACAGAGAGATTTTTCACCTCCTCCTCCACCAAAGTTAGAAGAAGTTCCTTCTACTACTAAAACTGCAGCAAAGAAAGGGAAGAATCTACACTTCTCCTCTTCTCCTCCAACAGCCAATACCAATGGAAGGAAACCTTTCACAATATCATCAGTTCCCAAAGAGGTTTTTGAAGAAAATTCCCTACTAGAAACCCCTATACAAAAGAAGAAGGGTAAAGGCATTGATAAGCCTATGGAAAGAAAAGAAAAAACCCTTGTGCAAAATAAGAAATATAAAGGCAAAGGTATCAAGAATCCTAATGAGATAGAGAAGGAAATTCCTATGCAGCAGGAAGAGGAGACATTGAAAAATCTTTTTGAGACGGTGCATGTCACTACTCCACTTGACAGTCAGACATTCAAAAGACTAATCAAGCAACTTAGGGATGCTAGGAAGGAGGTAGCTTGGTCGAAAATAGAAGCCATGTATGACATAGTTAAGATGAAAGAGCTCATGGATGGATATAGTCACACCCTTGACCTAGGAAGGTTCACAGCAAGAAAAAACCAAACTCTCCATAGGTGTCTCAAAAACCTTTATAGGCGGAACAAAGGCTTCCAGTCTCAGAATAGGAAGCTGAAAGCATAGTTGCAGCATTTTCAAGATGAAGTGGCTCAAAGAAATTCACAGGTATTGGTTGAAGCTTCTATTGAAAATGAGACACCAACAACCAAGGAGAGCATAGCTCCACTAAATAAGCCTATCACCGCTAAAAAAAAGAAGCCTGATGTGCAAAAGGAGGATCCTCCTCCTATAAGAAAGAGTGTCAGGTTAAGTGTCAGGGTAACAAAGTAGTTGGTGAAAGGTGAGCCCCATTTTTTAGGATGGTTCCTTTTGTGAAGATAAACCATTGTTGAAACATTACCTCTGCCACCTATACAGGCTTCTAAGTGCTTATTGTTCAGATTTTTGGGGTTTTTGTGAAGAACTAACTCCTTCAATAGTAAGAATGCAGACATTTTGTAGTGCTATGGTGTTCCACTGGTGTGCCACCTACAGTGTTTCTAAATCACCTAAAGATAATGGTTCTGATATTACTGAAAGTCACTACTTACTCTGCACATGTCCAAGATGGAGGTGTTGCGTTTTTATTGGAGCTACGTAAAATTTGCACAGAGACACAGAGTGTGAACTACCTAAATTCGCTACTGAATTTCAGGCATAGATGGAATTTGCATAGAGACACACTAGAATGGTGCTACCTATATCCGCTACCTAAAATCTCGTAGAGATCGAAGTTTGCAGAGGGAGTAGGAAGTTTTTTCTCTATCTTTTCTACTACTCTTGTTTCGAAGTGCTCTACAGAATCTTACAAAATTTGGTCAAGGAACTATAAAGTGCGTTACTCAGAGTGCTACCCAAAGAAGCTACAAATAGACACCAAGGATCTAGGAGGGTCAAGCTAATAAATTTTGGGATAGATGACGATGTAGAGAACTGTAGAAATAGTGGCTCAAAGCATAATGACAGCTGTTAGCTCTCCAAGAGTCCTTCTCAGGTTGTAGCTTGAAGAAGCTTGGTAACTTAAAGTGTGAATGATTTGTTGTTTTATGTTTGGAACAAATGGGAAATACTGACCTACTGGATTTGTGTCAAGACAGTCAAATGTGTACAACTAGATGAAACAATGCTCTTAAGAATCAATGACCAGATGGATGGCTTGCTCGTGGGTGAAGAAGGGAATGCTTATTAAATAGAACACACATATGATGGGTCAAATAAGATAGTGTTGATTAATTATTAAATCATAGTTTATGAATTGACAAGAAATTAAGATAAACATGGATCAATAACAACCATTCAAGTACAAGGAAAAAGAGAAATGGAAATATGACATCAATAAATGAGAGGAACTTGTGATCTGTATTATATCATAAGAAAAAGTCTATTACAGAAATAGTGTAGTATCAGTCCCTCTAGACTCGAACCTCTAATCTATAAAATCGATAGGATTTAAAGCCTTTACAAACAATTTCAGATCTTGAGAAATCGGATCTGAAAAGACTAATAATAGAAAAACTGTTACAAAATCTTTCAAACAAAAATGGATCTAGTCTACTTCTAAAACTCGGTTTGTCTTCAATTCCTTAAGTATTCAACAAATGCATGCAAGTCTCTGATGTGTTAAGCTAGGTTGACCTGTTTCTTTGACAACTGGATGATCTCAACAGTTGTAAGGGAAATTCAACACCTTACTTCAAGATCCATCTCTTTAAAAATAACTTTTTGTGGTTTTGGCGGCTCCTTCACCCTAAAGAATGCAACTTAGATGTCGAAAGACATGATTTTTGGTGGCTAACTATGTGTTGCTATGTTGATTATGATGCTGAAAAGCCTGAGCTGGCCAAAAATATAAATGCCTCAAAACTTTGAAGGGAATCACCAAAATATATGTGGGGGTTTGTTTGAAACCTTATTATGCCTTTTGATTGCCAAAATTACCTTACTTCGAGTTCCATATCGTTAGCAATAACTTTATGCGATTTCAGTGGCTCCTTTGCCCTGAAGAATGCAAGTTAGCCACTGAAAGCCCTCATTTTCAGAGGCTAACTGTGTGTTTCTATGTCGATTATGCCGCCAAAAATCCTGAGTTGGCCAAAAAGATAAAATCCTCAAAAATGAGTCTTCTCCTTGATCACTTGAGTTGATTTTCTTGCAAATTTACAATAGCCTGTGCTAGAACATGCAAATCTAGGTGTGCAACAATTTTAGCCTTTAACCTTTTGATTTTTCTCTTCAAACGCTTGGCCAACCACCATAAATTGTTATAGTATTTTTTGATCCTCTTCTTCTTCTTCTTTTCATTTATACTTTCAAGTGCCAATATTTCCAAGGCTGCACTAGTTTATGTGAAATTCTTTGATAGGGTCTCATATCTGGCCTTTATCACCCTTTCCAGCACTTCCTGCTATGCTATTTTCTCATTACGTTTCTTGATCTCCTTTGATCTTTTTTGCTTCTTTTTGCTGCTAGATGCTTCACCCTTTTCAAGACTTGTGAGCATCTCAGTCTCTGGCTCTTGCTCCATGGAAAATTCTATATTTTCATCAACATGGACTTCTTTTTTTTTTGGTTCTTCATCTGAATCTGAATATGGAAAATTCAGAAAGTTTGTCTTCTTGGGTGCAACCTCCTCTGTGTCTTCATCAAAATCCAACTTCTTCTTTTCTTTTTGGGCTTTTGAACTGGATCCTTGTTCTGTTGATGGTTCAGGAGTAATGGATCTCCTCCTCTTCAAACTACTTTTAGGAGTCAAATATTTATTACATGCTTTCCTCTTACCTTTTTCAAGTTGAGATTGTAACCCAAAACCTTCCCAGAACACAAAGTGTTCCCATGTCCTTTCGTTCTTCTTTAATTCTTCCATAATGATCATCTTTATTAAACCAAAATGAAATAGGGTATTCTAAATGTTGTTTGGTCCAGCCTGAACTTTGTTTCACATCTTAGAGAGGCTTTTATGGAAATAAAATGGTAGATTCAATGGTGTCTTCCCTATAAAGTGATCCATTAGCCTGAAATGATATAACATGACCCTACCATACCTTCCTTCTGTAGTTATGTATAATTGGATGGCTTTGAGAAGAGTTTTCCATTTCTTTTCCAAGTAGGAACTAGTAATGTCATTTTTCTAGATTATATCTTGAAATTCTGGTTTCAAATATGGTCTAAATTCCAGGTCTTTTGTGACTGTACTTTTGAACCAGTTTTGACCTGTCCTTGGCATGCCTATAGCAGAGGCTATGGCAGCTTCATCTACTAGTATCTCCAAAGAGACAACTGTGGCCTTGTATGCATCATACAAATTATAAAAGGCTTATGTGATACCCTGGTGGTATCCTTCCTGTAATCTTTCAACATAAGTGAGACAACCTGCCCTTGAAAATAACTGATGAATCTCTGGGTGAGACTGTGAATACTGCATATTGTCTAGCTCCTTTCTGAGAGGTGTACCTCCTCAATTTTTGCCCATCTACAACAACCATGAATTAGTCTGAAAATCCTGAAACAAACGTTTCTTACCAATAGGCAGGAGCTTGCAGACGAAGGTGAAAAACTTTCGTGTTATTAAAATGTTGAAAGAACGCCCTTCACAACTCTCCCCATTTGATGTGCTTAAATTTGAATGATTGTTGGTGTCAACCAGATATGTGAATGTTTGAAACGGGCATGACGATGGCTGAACAGTCTTCTAAGATGACAAGAAATTGAACCCTCACACGATCTGCATAATCATTTACATAAATAGTGGCAGAGAACGTGGGATAATGCCAAATGACCACTTAAGCTATCATTATGTCTTGATGACATGTGTCATTCAATTAACATTCAAGATCTCTTGATGCACTGACTAAAAACCCTACCTTTACTTTTGTCGGCTCCTCTGTCCTTTGAAATGTCATTTTTCTACCGAAAGATTGAACTTTCGGCGACTCATCTTAAGCTTCAAAACAACATTTAGCCGTCGAAAAGTTTTTTTTTAATTTTTTAAAAACAATCAATGTCAAA
The DNA here is from genome assembly GCA_010110895.2 of Picea sitchensis. Lineage (NCBI taxonomy): Eukaryota > Viridiplantae > Streptophyta > Pinopsida > Pinales > Pinaceae > Picea > Picea sitchensis. Next base: position 193,219 of record SNQJ01S0000400.1, on the reverse strand, counting down.
TAGTCTTATTTGGACTTTACAAATTATTCTCTATGCTTAGAGACCATAGACCACAAAAAATTAAAAAAATACACTCATTCATGACTATGCTATGACCTAAAATTCGAACAAAAAGACAAGTTTATTTTAGGAGATAACAACAACCACATGCTCCTGAAGGACACATGGAAAACAAGGAGTTGCACAACAAGGAGGGATCAAGTTAGTTTGAATATTGGTTTGATTAGTCACCAACATTTTTCTATTTTATAGCAGAGGTTGTTATTCAAGTTGTTAGATGCAATAAATTTTTAGATATTTTCATGGGAAGGAGGCCAACTCTTACCTCTAGTTGTTGCCTCCATTTTGTTATAAATAGATAGATGAAATGATTTAGTAGGTTCGGATGGTTGAGCAAGGCTCCCTTATACTGTAATATTTTGATGAAGTTACCGTGAACTGGCTATGTACTTGATTTAAGACATCTTGGTTAATAGAAATCAACTTCTATTTCAACTTATCTGCTTCTGATGCTAAATGTTCATGCTTTGAATGATTCAAATAAATGGTTTTGGTGATACTATGGTGTATGTTTGATCATTATATTACCATGATGTTTATTTAACTTCCTTAAGTTTTGAACTCAAGAAGATCTTGTGTTAAGAATATTTCTCCCTTAGGCTGTTTGTATGCATGATGTTTACAGCAGCCCCTACATTCCTCTCATTGAAGTCTTCCCTCTATTCATACTCACTCCTAATTATTGATTGAAGTTATCCAAGACCTTGATTGCTGGTTCATTCTAGCCCTGTTTTCTGAGTCACAACATTATCATTTTTAGTCTTTTTCCATTCACATATAACCTAATGGGTATTGGGCTTGCCTTCCATGCAATATGAAGGTGATTCCTAGTGCTAACAGACCCATTGAATTTCCTTCTGATTTTTTTCTCCTCTTGACTCATCTTCTCTGTAAGGATACATATATGTTACGTTGAATATGGGTGATATTACAACATCATCTGGAAATTCTATCTCATAAGCATTTGCCTAAAATTTCCGCACAATCTTACATGGACCTATCTTCTTCAACTTATTTAATGTTCCCCATGGGAATATTTCTTTTCTGAGAAGTGTTAAAAATAAATATCCCACTTTGAATTGAATCTGTCTCTTGTGTTGATCTTCTCTACGTTTGTATTCTTGGTTGGAATTATGAAAACACTCTTTAATCTTATTATGGAGCTCCTACATCTCTGCTGCAAAATCTTCCGCTCCACCACTCTTGAACTCATTCTTCTCTAAGTCTCTCAAATCAGATACTCCTCTCAGCTACATTCCATACATGATCTGAATGTAACAACCCTACTTAAATAGATGTATAGGATTATTAATTATAACTAATTTAATAATCTAACTGTCCTAAAAGTTAGCTAAACAATAATTATTTCTTAAATAACTTTAACTAATTAATTATTATTAATTACTTGTTCATGATTGTCAAGGATTAATTAATTATTAATTAACTCATTAATTAATTAAGTAAAGAATTAAAGGGGGTTAATAAATTATACTGTTAAATTAAAGCTTACGTATTTGGGAAGGGATAGGACATTAAATATAAGATAAGATAATAAATAAAGGGGATAAGGAACATGAATAATGGGATAAGGGGCATTAACTACGAAAGGATAATATAATTAATAAATGGATAAAGAAAGTAATGAAGGAGGGGAAAGTCGGTGAAGGGGCAATATGAGGGGAGGTTTACGAAGGAAGGAGGGGGATCATTCTACGGGATTATTAATTTTCTTTGGGGCTCTCTTGGATTTCCAGAGGGGAGAGTTGAGTTCTGGAGTCAGGAGGATTAGTTCAGGGGGCATCAGTCTGATGGGGGTTTTGGGCATGGGGGCCAGGATATCCATATGATATCCTGGAGCTAGGAAGTTGTCCTAGTTGGCAGGGTGGAACAAGGTTTGGGCAGTGTTTACACAGTTCAGCAACGGTCAACAAGGCAAGTGAAAGCGGAGGGTTAGCATCAGACCAAGGTAATTTAAATTGTGTATTTGTTTTATTTTGTTATAAAATTTTATTATTTGTTAATCAATTTAAAATGCATAGGTGCTCAATTAAAAGGAATTATTGAATTTTACTGTTACGTTTCTAGAATTAATTGATGTTAAATAATATGGCCACTACAAATGGTATCAGAGCTTTTGTTTGAAATCTAGGCCTGAGGGGAAAAACTCCAAGATCTAACTCCAACTACACCTAACCTGCAAACCAAACATAGAAATTTTAACACAAATATAAAAAAAAAAAAATGCAATAGGAATTGAAAATGTAAAAAAAAAATTAAAAATTACCAAAGTAAAACAAGCAATTAGGGTTGTTACAGTAGATATCTTGAGAATTATAAGGATTAACTTATAAGACAATTATGGTTTCTTTTCAAAGCCATTAAATTGAACAAAACATCTTTACATCCAACCATTGCATTTTCATTAGGCCAATAGACAAAAATCTGAAAATCCGGGGGAATAAAGTTCAATATTTCATAATATTTCTATAGGCTAATATTTTTTGAACCAAAACACCAAAGCTTCAATTAAATAATCAATTATTCATATTGTTTATTTCATGTAACAACAAGCACTAAAATTCTAGGCAGACCTGAAACCTGAACTTGCAAGTCAATGCTTCCTTGACTCATAAAAATTTCCTAGAAAAGCTTGAAGGACAAAAATCAAATCCCCCGCGTCATACCTTAAAGTTTTACATGAAAGATTCTAAAGGAATTTTGAGAGAAAATGTGTAGAGTGAAGCCTAAATTTGCTGAAAAAAAAAGAGTTTCTGAAAACCAACAAACTAAACACACTCCGTGTACCCCTAGCGTCTTGATAGATAGCCTTCTAAAGAAATTTTGAGAGAAAATGTGTAGAGTGAAGCCTAAATTTTCTGAAAAAAGAGTTTATGGAAACAGATAATATAAACACACTCTGTTTACCCCTAACGTTTTGATATACAACCTTCTACGAACGAACTTAACAATTAATGAATTAAAGACACCCTAAATATTTTTCACAATAAATTTTACAAATTTCCAGACTAAATGCAATGCAATATATACGTAAAATTTTGCTCCAAACCGTCTGCAGAAACAAATTATGGCCTAAATCCATAAATCAAACCTGATTTTTTTCGCACAAAATATTTCAAAAAATTATAGTCCAAGTACACCGCCTGATCCCCAAAGGTTTTCTTGAAAGCCCCAGGGAGACTAATTTAGAGACAAAAAAGCACGAAACGAGCTGCAAATTGTCATCACAAAGGCCCGCCAAATTTTACGCCTGCCTTTCTGCGATTAAAAACTGGTACCTGGTCTACTACATCGGGCTGCTCAACAGTCCACTATTGGGGATGCACTGGAGTTATTTCTGGATGCCGCAAAACGAGTGAAAGAATATGCCGAGGTGGGAGAGAATAATAGCTATCGAGGCTAAGCTTTACATAAATGACGCATTTTAGGGAAACATATCCGCACAAAAGTTTTAAACAAAAAAAAAATCAAATAGAAACGCTACATTTCACAAAATAACAATGACCAAGGATAAATTTTAAGAGAAACCGCGCAGTTTTATGCAAAACATCCATCTATAGAAAATGTAAGTAAGGAAAACTAGTACAAAGGTTGCATTTCAAAAAATAATAGCTATCGAGGCTAAAATTTAAAAGAAGGAAACATATAAGAAGATAAATGAAGTAGAAACATTGCATTTCACAAAATAATAGTTGTCGAGGTTAATATTTAAAAGAAATGGTGCAGCTTCATCGAAAGCATCTCTATGCCAGAAAGTTGAAGCAAATAAATCAAGTAAAAATGATGCATTTCATAAAGCACCAGCTATCAAGACTGAATTTTAAGAGAAACAACACAGTTTCATGAACAATTCTTTCCATGAGAAATTTTAGAGGAGAAATATATTAGAAATGCTGACTTTCACAAAATAGTAGCAAGTATCGGCTCTAAAATTCAATAGAAGCAGGGCATCTTCGCAAAAACTTATTTTTCCACCCTAAATTTTAAGCACAAACCACAAATTTACAAACAAAGAAAGACAGGACAACGCAAACAAAACAATAATGAAAAAAAAGGTAAGCAAATATGTGCAGAATTATGGGGCAAAAAAAAAAACCTATAGACATAATAAAACGATCAGACCATTTGCACACAGTCGAGCGTCCAAGCTAAATGGAGGGTGAAACTTGCTAAATGCCGCGAGGAGGCGTGTATCTTCCACACTACATAACACAGAAGCCATCACACAGCCGAGAGTCCAAGCGCTACTAGCGGCAACCAAATATCAAAGCCTTGGTCGCACCTCCGGAGAGAGTAGGAGGTAAATGATGGAGCGTTTAGGGTTTGGGGATAGTTTAAGGTTGGGAATAGAGAGTCAGAAGGGTGCGTGTAAGGATTAGGATTAAAGAAGGCGATGGAGGAAGTGAGGGAGGGGCATGTGGGCCTCATGCGAGGACCCACGATGTCGATTTCTTATATGTATAGTACTTCAGGAGTAATTTTTTATTTTTATTTTTTATTTTAATTGTAATAAATTAATTGTTTTAATTTTTTCTTATTTTAAATATAATTATTTTAAAATAAAGTTTGAAGAATTATTTAATTTAATTTTAAATTCTTAAGTTAAATTGGTTGGTATAAGAATTAATTAAGTTAATTTTAATTATATGTAGTTAATTATAATTAAATTAGTTAAGTTAAATTGGTTAAATTCTTAAGTTAAATTGTTTTAAATTAGTATAAAATTTTAATTAATGTCATTTAATTATTTCTTTACACATGCTAATTTAACCAATTTAATTAAGTAATTTTTCTTTTTAAATGAGTAAAACAAAAAAAAATTGAATTATTAAAGGGTTTTGAACCCGTGACCCCCACCAAGCGAAGCGCCTTAAGAAGAGCAATAACACTAGCCCACCACACATATGACTTTTACAAATAAATTCACATATAAATAGTTTAATTATCAATAATATCAAGGTACTAGCTTGAAGAATAATCTCCGATTATCCAAGGGTCAGGCTCATGAGACCTTACACACAACTCATCGAGCTGAGCGCCAAGTCCCTCTGCTCCATTCCACCAGTCAAAGTCAACGCTAAATCTCAATGCAACAATCGACAATGCCAACACTATGCACCAAGGAAAAGCTCACGAGTCAAGCACTGGAGGATATTTAGTTATAAGCAAAAAGTTAGAAGGACTTAGACTAGGACAAGCAGGAAGGAGGCGGCATATGCACTAGGAGAGTAAGCATAGAAAGTGGCGAGTATGGCACAAGGCCAGCGTAGCTATAGGGCAAGGGAACCAATAGTTTTTTTTTTTCATAGGGGCGAACAAATCAAGCTTAGATGCTTAATCCTAACCCTAACCTAGCCAATCCCCTAAAGGAGTAATGTCTGTTTACAAACAAGTAAAGAAAACTTATGCCTAACCCTGTTTCTAGTTTGAGTAGCACCAATTTGAAATGTCCTGGAACTCACCCTGACAACTTTGGGGTGATGCAGGTTAAAGCATATAGGATGGTCAGGACTCAAAGGAGTTGAGGCAGGGGAGCGTCATCACAAGCACTTCCAACACCGCCAGTTCCACCACCACCATCGCCCGAACTAGCCCTCATATTGCGCTCGTTGGAAGCCATTAATGAGACTTTAAAGGGGCAACAACCAACAAGGACTGAAGTGGAACCCCCACCATCTGGAACGGGTAATCCAGAAGTGTTAAGGGATTCAGGGGGAGGATCTCCACCCAAAGACATCACACGAGAATTGTAGAATATCAAACTTCTGGAGTTTGCTGGGGGTCACGGTAGTGAACGCGCGGAAGCATGGTGGGAAGGCATGAAAAGGTGTTTTTCCTTAAGGGACTATGCATCCAACTCAAAGGCAAAGATCATAATTTTTCAGTTAAGAGATAGCGCCTTGAACTGGTGGGGAAACTTGTAAAGACAACTGCACCTTACCCCAGACACAGTATCTTGGGAACTTTTCGAGGAGAGGTTCCG
>SNQJ01S0000400.1:170461-184350 GCA_010110895.2 Picea sitchensis | reverse complement strand
ATGGATAAGGAAAGTAATGAAGGAGGGGAAAGTCGGTGAAGGGGCAATATGAGGGGAGGTTTACAAAGGAAGGAGGGGAATCATTCTACGGGATTATTATTTTTCTTTGGGGCTCTCTTGGATTGGTAGAGGGGAGAGTTGAGTTCTGGAGTCGGGAGGATTAGTTCAGGAGGCAACGGTTTGCTGGGGGTTTTGGGCACGGGGGCCAGGATATACATATGATATCCTAGAGCTAGGAAGTTGTCGTAGTTGGCAGGGTGGAACAAGGTTTGGGCAATGTTTACACAGTTCAGCAACGGTCAACAAGGCAAGTGAAAGAGGAGGGTTAGCATCAGACCAAGGTAAATTAAATTGTGTATTTGTTTTATTTTGTTATAAAAATTTCTTATTTGTTGATCAATTTAAAATGCATAGGTGCTCAATTAAAAAGAATTATTGAATTTTACTGTTATGTTTGTAGAATTAATTGATGTTAAATAATATAGCCACTACACTGAAATGGGCTTTGTCTTGTTCTCTTGTTAGGTGAGTCATTGTATGAAAATTCCACTTGCGGAAGAATCTGATCCCACTGACTATGATGTTCATCTACTAAACTCCTCAACAAGTCCCCCAAACTTTGATTTAATACCTAAGTCTGTCCATCTATATGAGGGTTATATGATGATATAAAAGATAGATTCATCCCCATGTTCTTCCATAGTGTCCTCCAGAAATGACCAACAAATTTGGTATCTCTGTCCGAAATAATACTCTTGGGTAAACCATGAAGTCAAACAACTTCTTTGAAAAAAGGATTTGTCATGTGTGTTGCATGACTGGTATTCTGACATGGAATGAAATGTGCCATTTTGGAAAATCTATCGACTACCAAAAATATGGAATCACAACCTCTCTGTGTCCTCGACAGTCCTAACACAAAATCCATGCTTACCACATCCCAGATCCTCTATGGTATTGGCAATGGTTGATTCAACCCTGTATTCTATCTTTTCCCCTTTGCGTGCTGGAAAATTCTACATCTGTTGACAAATTTCCTGACATTCGTCCTCATTACCAGCCAATAATACAAGTTGTTCATTTGCGTGGATATTTTATCATGGCCAAAATGTCTAGCCAATCCCCCACTATGTTTTTCCTTCAAAAGGTTTTCTCTCATAGAATCCTTCAGGATACACAACCGATTTCCTTCGAATAATAGTCCATCCTAAATTAAATATTCATTCCATTGGATCCTATCTCTCAGAACAGGATTCTCGCATGCTTAATAAGCATCCTTGAAATCTGAATCATCTCTGTACATTTTCTTAAGGCTATCAAAACCTAAGGTATTCACTCGAAACTCCTGCAAAATAAAACATTTCTTGCTCAATGCATCAACAACCTTGTTAGTATTTCCATAAATGTGTGTTATAACAAAAGAAAATTTCTACAGAAATTCAACCCATTTTTCATGTTTCTCATTTAGTTTCTCCTGTCTGGTTATAAACTATAAGGCTTGGTTGTCTCTATACAAAACTAACTCTTTTGGAACTAGGTAGTGCCTCCATTTCTTCAGTGCTTGTATGACTGCATAAAACTCTTTATCATATCTGGAACAATTCCTTTTGGCATCTTTCAACTTCTCACTGAAGTATGCAACTAGTCTATTATCTTCACTTAAGACTGCTCCAATAAAAAATCCACTTGCGTCACTTCTCACTTGAAATGTCTTATTGAAATCTGGCAGAACCATAACTGGTTGTTCAATTATCTTCTCTTTCAACAACTTGAAACTTTTCTCTGCTTCCTCTGTCTAATGAAAATATTTGTCTTTTCTTCACTGTGTCCATCATTGGTGCATAAATTCCACTAAAATTTCTGATGAACTTCCTATAAAAACTGGCTAATCCATGGAAGCTTCTAACTTCAAAGATATTCCTTGGCGATGACCATTCTTTGATCGCATTTACCTTCTTAGGATCCATCTTCAACTCATTCGAAGAGATCACAAAACGCAAATAAATGAGTTTTGTCTTCATGAAAGACGACTTCTTCAGATTTATCAACAACTTCTCTTGTTGCAACCTCCTCATCACTAGAGTTAAATGTCTCAAATGTTCTTCTCTAGTCTTACTAAAGATCAATATATCATCAAGATACACAATCACAAACATCCCAATGAAATATTTCAAGACTTCATTCATCAATCTCATGAAAGTAATTGGCACATTCGTCAAACCAAATGACATGACAAGCCATTCATATAGTGTTTCATTCGTCTTGAATGTTGTCTTCCATTCATCACCTTCCCTCATTCTAATATGATGATATCCACTTTTCAAATCAACTTTTGAAAAAGAATTTTCCCCACTCAAGAAATCCATCAAGTCATCCATCCTGGGTAAATGAAATCTATACCTCATGGTGATTTTGTTTATAGTCCTCGAGTCCATACACATTCTCCATCCACCATCCTTCTTTGGACTTAACATTGTTGGTACAATGCATGGACTCAAGATTTCTCTAATCAACACTTTGTCCATCAAATCTTGGACTTTCTTCTTGATCTCTTCATTCTCTTGTGGCATCAATAGGTATGTTTCTTTGTTTGGAAAAGTTGCTCTTGGTATAAGGTCAATGTGATGGCTTATACTTCTAATGGGAGGCAACGAACAAGTTAAGTCGTCCACCACTATATCAACGAAATTCTCTAGCAGTTCCTGGATTTCCTTAGGTACATCATCTATTGATGTACTGATCAAGATGATTTTAGGTTTTATCACCACAACAAACTTCATTTATTATTCTTTCTTGACTTCATACAGAAGTTCCTTCCCACTCATGAGAAGTATATTATTGCTTTATTCTTCTTTCTCCTTCTTGTCTTCAATTGGTAGCAACGTATGTGTCCTACCATTCTTTTCCAAGGTACAAGTGTTCTTTTGTCCATCATGGACAACATTTTTGTCATATTTCCAGGGCCTCCCCAACAAAATATGACATGCATCCATGGGAATTACATCACATAATATCTCATCTCTATAACCCTTATCTTAAATTCAACTAAACATTATTTAGTGACTGTTACCTGATCTCCTTTTTGCAACCATAATACTTTATATGGACTCGGATGTGCAACTGTCTCCAATTCCATATTCTCCACCATTTTTGTGGATACTAAATTATTTGTGCTTCCACTGTCAACCGTCACCTTGCATACCCTATCCTTGGTCTTGCACACAGTTCTAAACAATATGTTCCTCTAGATTGGATTCTCTATCTCTTTCTCTAGCTTCAAGAGAATTTTCCTCACCATCAAGGATCTCCTGCCTTCTGTATCTTTTGCTGCAACATTTCTCTTTTTCACTTCTAAAATGTGAGCTTCACATTCACAAGATTTGTGTCCAATATTTCCACTGATAAAGCACTTTACTTCACCTCCTCTTTCTCTTCCTCTTCCTCTTGCTAGAGGAAAAGTGTTTCTATCGGTATATTGTCTTCCCTGTGAACTTCCTCCCCTTTCTGGGTGATTATGAGGCTTATTTTCTTCATCTTTGGGTATTTGCACTATGTCCTCGGAAATTTCTTTGCCCCTTCTCTGACTTCTACCTCTGCCCCTTTGACCTTGATTTCGAGCCAATTTTTCTTCTGCCTTCAGAGAAACCTCATAATCATCTTCTACATTTCTGATTGTTACCATACTCATCTCATCCTAAATCTCATATCTCGGGCCATTCATATATCTGGCAACCTTTTCATTATCACTTTCACAATGACCAGCTCTGATGTTTAACCTATAAAATTCCTTAGTGTATTCCTTCACTGCCATCCCTTTCTATCTCAAATTCAAAATTGTTCAGAACAAATTGATTTGGTAATCTCTAGGTATGAATTTGTCTTTCATATTTGCTACCATTCTATCCCAGCTCTTAATTATTTCTTTTCCCTTGCAATTCCTATCAGTCTGCAGTTCATCCCACCATAGTGTTGCATGTCCTTTCAGTCTAGTGACAATGTTCTTTACTTTCTTATCTTCTTCGATATCCTCATAATCAAAATATTTATCCAGAGCTCTAAACCAATCTAACATCTTCTCAATGTCTAAGTTTCCTTCAAACATAGGATGCCCAACTTTTCTCTAGCACCTATCCTTGCAACAACTTTGAATAGATGTTCCTCTATAGCATCTTTGGGTACAACTTCTTCTTCATCTCCTTCTTCATGTTTGCTTTCATCCTCGTTGATATCTCCAATATCAGGTGTTCACCTCTGTGTTGTCTCCACACCATGGATCAACGGTCCTGAACCCCCCACAATCCGACGATCCAGATCCTTATTTTGCGAAGTCTAAACTTCGCGACTCGTGACTTACGAGTTACAGTTTCCTCCACGCTCTCGACTTCTGAAATGTCAAAATTCAAAAGACCAAATCAACAGCTCTCATCCTTTTAGATTTGACTTCTTCTATCTCTCCTAAGCTTTCTGATTTTAAAGGACTCTTTCCCTTAACCCCTATGCAACTCCACTAGATCTAACGGTCCACGAGTATCGACACTTCTCCCTCCGATAATTTCCACCGTCTAGTTAGACTCTAGATAGTTCTTTTCCAAATAACTTGGCGTCTTTCCTCTTGAGCTTGATTTCTGTGAGGTGAATTTGACCCTTGTTATTTCTCTTAACTTCTCCACGTCTCTATCCTTCATGAGCTTTATCCTTACTGCAAACTCAAGGATTCTAAGGAATCATTCACACACTCCTTGTGTCCTTCACGATAATCTCATATTATATGATATCTTCCAATTTTACGCACTCCTTGCGACAACAGTTCTTCAACCACTCACTTGGGTTGGAAAAGTCTAAGACTTGACCTGGCCTGTGCACACCTTGCACGGCTCTGTGTTAAACTTGCACTTCCACTGGTATAAGATCAACGATATCTCTCCTGAGCTTTCTGAGATAGAACTTAGAACCTGTCAACGCACTCCTTGCAGACTTTCACTGCACTTCTTGCAAGAATTCTCAGGAAGAGAAACAATTGAAACGTATACTCTACATCTCATAGACTTCATACATTCAACATGAAATCATGTGCATACACATAATTGAAACAAATGCATAACAGAGTATATAAGAAAACTGTAAACATACCATTCAATAGATACAAACAATAACCATAAAACCACCATGAAATTGGATCAAAGCATTCTTATATTAATCCAAGTGCTTCTGTAGATAGTTTCTATAGAAACAACTATCTTCTCATACAACTCCTATAATCTTTGTTTTTCTTTTCTATCTGATGCTTTCCTATTCTCTCTTGCTCTACAACCTTATTACAATAATCAGAATGAATACAATACATACGAGGGAGTCTTCTTAAGTTTTTCCTCCTACAACTCTAAGCTATCTTATCAAATTAAAGATTACAACTATTTTACATTGATTACATTAATTGTTCACACTCGACAAATGAGAGCGAACGCTCAAGATCTACGTCACAATCCCCAAAACATTTAAGAGAATTTATAACTTTCCAGATATTGCATCAATGTGTCATTCTTTTGAATTCGAAATATCTTCAAAATGTGCGTTGGTGTATATCCAGTTGTCCTCCACTCGTTCTTTCTTTGCTGGTGATGCTCATGCATCTCTTGGAGCAAGTTGAGCCTAAGAAATTCTATCCTTGTACAAATCAAATGGAAAGATTGGTATCACATTTGTGGGATTTATCCTTGATCACCTCGGAGAGAGTTATGATTAACTCATTCAATGCTTATCATTGATCATAGAGATTTATTTGCATGTCATAAAACCTATGAGGTTGAACATCCACATGATTTTATGCGAGCACTAGATATTCCTCATTTAATCCCTAATATTGGAATATGATCTTATAGTGCACCACAAATTATTTCTAAATTGTCAAGTAACAAGTCATTCTTCTCTCCATATGTTTAAGAAAATAGTTTTTTCCATGGGCTCTTTAGATGCTAAGGCCTTGAAGAAATCTTAATCATTCTTATCTCTAGATTTAATCTAATGAAACTTGGATTCAAGGTGGTATCCCTTGGTAATTCACATCTCATCAATGTTTAGAAGGTGATGAGCTTAGATATATCAACCTATAATCATTGGTTGAAGGGGCTAAACTAGCACTGAAATATCATATTTTTCAACTCCTCTTGATGAAATTGTGATTATTTTGGAAAAGAGTCACTAATTTGAAAATTCTTTTGAGGGTTTGAGCCATGGATTGAAGGATCATGATCCTAGGGGTTGTTGTTGAGTTATTGTTTCATTATTGTGCCATATTTTTTCATTTATTGCAACTTGATTACCCTGTTAGGCCACATCCTTTCTATCATACAAAATGGATATGGCCTCACCGTAAAATCCATTGTCATTTTTTGTTTTGATATTATCCCAGATAGTGGATATGGTCTAAAACGTACCTGAGAAATTTGTCTAATCTAAGGTGTATCATAAGGTAATGACTACCCCCTAATAGTTAGTATATTTATTATGAATGTGATACTTTATGTAATTTGTTCAAGTTGGGCTCGATCCTATGATACTTTGTAGGAAGGGTGCCCCTTATGTCAATAATTTGGAACCACATTCAAGAGGTGTGGGAGCCATGCAAATGTAATTGTACATATACCTGCAACCTAAACAAAGGATTTTCTTATTTCAATTCAATGACCTAGATCATGTGAAAAAAATGTTTCTTTAAGTCCCTTCAAACGGTAAAAATACCTTGGTGTAATTTTTCCACTGGACCAGTGATTTCTCAACTAAAAAATTTACCCAACTACCCTACCTAGTTTAGGTGCATTTCCTTAGCCTCCCAATTTAATTATGATTAATATTAAAGTAAATTGAAACATTGTTAGAGGAGTTTATCTACCATGAACCTGAACTATTTTTCCACCATGAACTCAACAAAGAGTCTACATTAAGGTCAACCTTTCTATGTAGGAGTGGAAAAAATATTGCTCAAATTTGTTGCAATTATAACAAGGCCTTTCTTTATGAATTCACTGTTCTCATGGAAGACTTGGAATGGTTCCCTTATGATGAGGAAACACCAGATTATCCTATGTACATGCATCATATGCTTCGAGTAGATGATTCCCATCAAGGAGCGCTCAATTATGGGAAAACGTTCCTTGGATTAAAACTAGTGACTAACCCAAAAAGACGTTTCTTTAAAAATATAGCCTATAAGGAACATAATGAAAATATCGTAGCACTCAAAACCTCCTCGATTCAAACCTATAATAAAGAAACTAATTTATAATATGATCCAAACAAGTAACTGATTTCTTATTTATTTTTATGCAGTTTCAAATTTATGCATTGTTGGTATTTGATTCCCAACATAATGGTGTTCCCGTGGAATGGGCTCTCATGTGACGATATATAACCTCTAATATTGTCAAATGGATGAAAACACTACATATTAAAGTACGCATGGGTAAGTTGGAATGGAAATTGAATCGGTTCATGGTAGATGATGCAACAACGAAGATATGTGCAATCAAGAATAGATATATAAGAGGGTGTTTTTTTTCTCCATTTCTCGAAATACAATGTTGCATACTTTGTTATAAACACATTATACAAATAGACATATTTTTAACATTGTATGATATCTATGTGAAATAGGACGACATTTCAATGTGAAGTTTACCTATGCAATTGACATGTCAAAAAGACAAGGTTATGTGATGAAAGTGAAAGATGATATTACAAGGCATGCCATGATTAAGTGTTTAGCTGATATTATGCACACCTAGAAAAATATAAATTCTAGGCTTCAGGAGGCTATAAAATTTTAAATGAATTCGAAGAAAAAACTTCCTTTGTTGAGTGTTCTTGAACATAGCGGTGGAAATAATAAGTTTGGATATTGTGTTCCAATTTTCACATACTTCCACTCTAGTCGTAGATTTCATGGTTCAATTTTCAATTTCTATGGTATTTTTATATTTCAATTTTATAATTTTCATTATAAGTTTGTATTTCAAATTTCTGCTAGAATTTCTATTGACTATTAACATGTGTTCTTTGATGTTTATTAGAGACGTGGGGGTAACTTAAATCATGCTAGACAAGAAACAAATGTGGCTATCAAGTCATACCATTCACAAATGAAACACAAGAAACAAATGTGGCTATCAAGTCATACCATTCACAAATGAAACACGTTATTTTAAAATCAATACTAGTATCTTGACATCATCGAGTGCACTGATTCATGCATCAATTGTTAATGGTGGTCTACATTTTTTATTGGTGGCATCAATGCGCAAAGAAAAATGGTTTCCATATAAATTATAAATTGTAGAAAATAGAAACTCATTCTTCACTAAGTAAGAGTACAATCCAATCCAGATCATAATGTGACATTGCACTATTCAGAGCGTTCAATAGCATATGTGCAAAGTCAATATGATATTCACAAAACATATATGGTATCGCAATTAAATCCAAACTTTAATACAGGTGATTGTAATTAGGGGAAAAAATAGATATTTGTGTAAGAATGTGATTAAGTTTAGCTTGATGAGGGACTAAAACAAGTTGGAATAAGAAGCACTAAAAACAAGAATCAATGAATCGACCCTATACTAGGGGATTCGAGTATTTCRTACTCGATATTTAGATCATTATCGATAAATATTAGTCCTCGTGGTATAATATAGTGCAWTGTTTTGGTAAAGGATCATTGAAAAAGATGGCTTTGGAATTGTGAATGACTTGGATGTCCTTGTTAGGGTATTCATTTCATAWTTTGATTTATTTTATGTTTGTTATCACTTTTTTACTATTGATATATTTTTTGTTTCTTGTTTTGCAGGTAATTGGTAATGTTAATGGTTCAATGGATTATTCAAGTAATGTTAATCTATGTGATATATGAAAAAGGGTCTCAGMACATATTCGTGACATCTTTTAGTGGCTTGTGTAGTTACTTGGTGAAGAATCRCATCTTCTATTCCTATAAAAACACATGAAGGATGTTGAAAACGAATTCAAAATAGCATTGACATCAATCAATTTAGGGTTGAACCATCTGAMTACTCTATCTTTCCAACAAGTTCAGTATGGATATGAACATATCCARAAGCATGGGATAWATTTATTGGAAAGCATGGTCACTCATGTAAGGCACCAAATGTATTTTATAAAGAAGAATCATAAATATTATGACAAATACTGGAGAAACAACAAAATATGGAGAAGAATGACACCAACAATGATACCTTTATTGATAGAAATCYAGGTTGACTTGCTTCTTCTAGGGGGAAACCTCCARCAAAGCAGAGATCTTATTCCAATAATTCCCAAGACAAGAATTTCTCATGCCATCTACTGATGTTTATACTAATTCTATCTTCTAAAGAAAATTCTAGAGGAAGATCATTCTATAAGTGGAAGATTCTATTAAGTCTTGTTACATTAGACTTGTTCATGTTATTAGATAGTCCTTACTTACTAATTCCATCCTTTATTACATAGAAAATATATTATTCTACCTACGTGAGAGGTTAGGGAGGTTAGATCGCTAACATTTTGTCCCCCTTGAAAAAGATCCTTGTCTGCAAGGCTTTAGATGGGGAAATTGTTGCAGAATGGTAGCCGGTTCTTGTGGCATATTTTTTTGGTGTATCCTTCCACTGAACTAAAAATTACTTTATGGTGCATTGGAAGAGATGATGCACATGTTGGTCCGAGACTTCTTGGGGTTGCAACCAAATGGATCCTTCTTCATCCAACTTAAGGACAATTTTTTGAGTTTGTCACTTAGTTCCAATGACTTTATTTAAGCATGAGACATGAAAAAAAAGATGGAGCTTAGAGTGATTGGAAAGAGATAACGTTAGGCCACATGCCCCACTCAGTCTAGAACTATATAAGGATAATAAAACTCTAGGGTGCGTTTATGACATTGTTCAAATTTGATTGAAGTTTTCTTGTAAGGTTGCAGATGAAGAAACACCTCGATCCCTTCAATAAATTGACGTTTTGAACAAACCTGATCTTCTTGTTGCTTCATGCGATTTTGATCCATAACTAGATTTTCTTTGCAGGTATGGATAATGGTAGTGCAAACTATATGGGTGTTGTCGACCTCCTGAACCTTGGAGACACCTCACATGTATGAGAGAATTGAGGATGGATTTTCCCCATATACTTCTTCAAAGGGAGTCATATGAGTATAAGTACAATAAGATGTGTCATACCACCATTGTCATTTTAACACAAAACACCACAAATATGTTTCCAAAAACATATTGACAACTTCGGTTTTTCCATCAGTTGATAGGCGGTGTTGAGATGTAATTGGGTTCCTTGGATCCTAAACAATTCTTGCCAAAAATTGTTTGTCAAAGTTGGATCATGGTTGGGGATAATAAAATGTGGCATGCCATGGAGTTTGAAGATAATATCCATCAAAATTTGAGCCATTGTGGATGCTATGAATGGGTGTTGCAGAGCACAAAAATGAGCATATTTGGAAAGATGATCTACTACAACCATGATGATTGTTTATTGCCCAATTTAGGTAACCCAAAAATGGATTCCATAACAATTTCCATCCAAATAGTAGGTGGAATCGAGAGAAGTTGGAATGTGCCTATAGATTCGAAGGTTTCACCCTTATTGTGTTGACATGTATCATATTCAACCACAAAGGTGTGTATTTCATGTTTCATACCTTCCCCCCCAAAAAATGTTTGACCTATTCATAGGTTTTGGTAAATCCTAAATGCTCAGTTGTGGGTGAAGCATGAATCTCATAGAGCATAATGAATTTAAGGATCAAATATTTATTTAAATATAGTAAACCTTTATAATGAAGTTATTCATTATGCCAATATTATCCTAGAGCACCTTGAGAATCTTGTTGCAATTATTGGATCATGCTAGAAAGTTTGGGTGTTGCAGCCATTCCTGGCGAACGACTTGAAGCCAATCTTCTACAATGAAATAGAGGGAAAAGAGGGACCCTTCTTCTTCATATTTCTCTTAAAGAGAATAAGAAACCACATTTTATTTTCCCTTCCTGGAAATGATCACACAATCATATCCAAACAAGTTGCTCACCCATTTTTTTTTCTCTAGGGATGAAATTATTCGTTCCAGAAAACACTTGAGGCTACAATGATCAGATTTAATTTGGAAGGATTTCCCTAATACATAAGGATATCATAGATCCATTGCATGCATAATATCTAACATTTCCCTTTAAAATGTTGATTGGCCCAAATGGAATTTCAAAAGTTGTTTGCTAGTGAATGATCAAGGTAGGCTATCTTGCATGAGGACTGCCCCAATTCCTTTCCTTAAAGAATCACATTTTAGGAAACAAATCTTGGTGAAGTTTGGTAGTACCAAGACAATATTCATGCACATATCCTTTTTCAAGGCATGGAAGGATTGATCAACTATGGGATTCCAACTGAAAGCATTCGTTTTTAGGACAACAATGAGAGGAGTTGCAATTTTTCCATAATTTTGAACAAACTTACGATAATAGTATGTAACGATGCAATATTTTAAAGGTATTAGGATGAGGTCAATCCTTCATAGATTCAATTTTCTTAGTATCCACCCTTACACCACATTTGTAGAAAATATGACCCATGTACTCATTTTCATAGGCTCCAAAAGCATATTTAGACTGTTTGAGAAAACAATTGTGCTGATATAGTAGATGTTAAACTTGATTCACATGGACGAGATGGGATTTCAAAGTTTTACAATAGTCGAGAATATCAACAAAGAAAACTAAGACAAATTGATGGAGGAAAGGACGAAAAACATGATTAGACTTTGAAAAGTGGAGGGGGCATTAAATAGGACAAAGGGCATGACCAAGAACTCATAGTGACCCTCATGAGTTCTACAGCTAGTCTTTGGAATGTCTTCCACTTTCATATGTATTTTTTGGTAGCTAGAATGAAGATCAAGTTTGGTAAAGTACTAAGCACCACTCAATTCATCCAAAACGTCATCAATGACAAGAATGAGAAATTTGTATTTGATTGTCAGTTTGTTGAGGGCATGAAAAATCAACATACATGTGACAAAATCATTCTTTATTGAGTACCATGACTACATAAGAATAAGATGGGTTGGTATTAGGATAGATAACACCCGCTTTTGCCAATTCTTGAATATTTTTCTCAATTTCATTTTTCTAGGAAAAGGGATGATGATAAGGGAGAACATTGGGGGGGAGATTGCCCAATACTAGAGGAATGGAATGATCATGGACACCATGAGAAGGGGAAAGTGTTAAAACAAACTTGGTTTGGGAGAGTATAGATTGTAGGTCGAGATGCACAGAGTGTGTCTCAATGGATTGAATTGAATTGAGTTGGGAAATAATTCCATAATGACCTTTTTAAAGTAGTTTTTCCACTTGGTGGGAACTAATGATATCAGGGGATCATGTTGTGATTCCTATGAACTTATACTATTGTCCCTCCTATTGAAATTGCATGGTTAATTCCTTAAATTCCATGGTGATGGCATCCAGAGTGTGCAACCATTCAACACCAAGAAGAATTCCATAATCACCCATGTCGATAGAAAAAATATGAGATCTCAGGTGGTACTAACCAAATTTTAGGTGCACATTTTAACAAGACCCCCCACATTTCATGGAACCATCATTGGTAATCATGATTTGAAAATTGTTGACTACATAGATATAACAATTGATTTCTTGGGCAATGTGGTGATGAAAAAACTATGGGTGTTTCCACTATCGACTAGGATGATTACTTTCCTATGCTTAATGTAGCAAATTAACTTGAGAGTTCGAGGAGCAGAGAATCCAACGAGGGCGTTCAACAAAATCAGTGGCTCAAATTCTATTGGATCATAGGGTATAGTAAGATCATCTACTGGTGGTTTCTCTTCCATAATGGAAACATCAACATCCTCATTAGAAACATCCTCAAAAATGGCCATAAAAATATTATGTTCCTTATACTTGTTCCCCATAAAATGTTTTTCATCGCAATTATAACAAAGACCCTTGAGTTGGTTTTCAGCCATTTGTTATCAAGTTAATTTCTAGATCTTGGGATGAGTGGYAGGAGGGGATGAATTGGTGGGTCTAGGGTGAGGAATGAATGATTTATTTATTTTTAGGACAAGATAACCTTTTGTGCTTACTTGGATCGTTTAGTATCTTCGAACCAATTCTAGGGGTGATCCATTAGGACMTGGGTGTGAATTTCATCCTTATTTCAACTAATAAAGCATTCCCTAAAGAAGAAATCAAACATGCCCTCCATTCTGAAATCCAAGTGCTCAAAGGAAGCTTTAAAGTCTTCCACTATGAAATATTGTTTCAATTTGGTCAAACATAACAAATAGTGGGTGTCAGTGTCAAAGCATCCATAAAGATCGACAACAACTATGTCCACACAACATGTAGTATAACTTTTTTCTTACAAAGGATTTTAACACACTATATAACAATCTGCACACACTTACGTTGGATTTACATAACACATACAATCCAATATATACTCCACATGCATTTGACAATTAAACACATTCAACACAGAGTATTCATATGAATTACTGCCATAATCAGCAAGTAATTAGCTTTTCATATTAATTCATATACACAGCGGAAAACATGATACATAATATATACAGGACATTCATGCCAAAATGTGATAAGAACATAGTTAGATACTTATCTTGTGACAGTGGTGAAATCCACCAACCAAATGCAGGCCTTCCACGAACCTCCCAGCCTTAGACCACACTGCTCATCATCTCAACAGTGGTTCACCCGCGAGTTGGGACTAAGCTCCACCCCAAGGCAAGGAATCTAGGCTCAGGCTGAGGTTACAGGGAAAACATCACACACA
>SNQJ01S0000400.1:154563-167551 GCA_010110895.2 Picea sitchensis | reverse complement strand
AATGATACCTTTATTCATAGAAATCCAAGTTAACTTTCCTCTTCAAGGGGAAAACCTCAAGTAGAACATAGCTCTTATTACAATAATTCTAAAGACAAGACTTTCCCATGCCTTCTACTCTTATTTATACTAATTTTCTCTTCACATAGCTCTTATTACAATAATTCTAAAGACAAGACTTTCCCATGCCTTCTACTCTTATTTATACTAATTTTCTCTTCTAAGGAACATTCTATAGGAAGTTATTTTTAGAAACAGAAGATTCTATTAAGTCCTCTTACATTAGACTTGCTCACATTGTTATATAAACCTTATTTACTAATGTCAACATTTATTACACATATTTCAATGACACGAAGGATTAGAGAGGTTAGGTCCCTAACAACTCATAAGTACACTTATCCATCACTTAGTTCTACATGTTTTCCTTAACCAACACAAGATCTTAGAATGAGAAAAAAAAATTGATGATGAAAATAAAACTACTACACAAGGCAGTGAAAGAAACCTCAACATGTGAATGTAAGAATTATAAATTTGTAATGATTATTTCCAAATGTTTAATTTCAAACATGTTTGATTTAAAATTTGATTTAAAATTTCATAGCTATGCCAAGAATTTAATGATTTTATGGTTGGTAATTCCAATTTTAAAAAGTTTGTTTAAAACATCATCAACATCAAGTGGAATGGCTAACGTGAAAAGTTGTGGAGTTGAAAGCGACGAGGTTATCAATCATAAATTTTGAGAAGCTTTGGTGAATGAAAGTTTTAGGTTTTTTGAATTCACTCAATGCATCGGCTGTACTGCAACAATGATAATTAAGTTTTGAACATCAAGGAACACATTTAGAAATTATTATTATGTATACAATCTGAGGTAATCCATTCTACTTTGTAGATTTCTTGTTATGTATTTGCTTCACAAGAGTCATAGGCATTTGCATGCTCTGTATATCTAATTTTAATATATGATTGCAATGTTTGAGATTCAGACCCAGTTCATTAAAAATCACTATAAGAACAAGTGCCACTGCAGTGGCTATGTGCCTATCGAGATGCGGAGAAAAGCAAGCTTTGTGCATGCACGATGATGAAAAATTATACTGCCTCAAAAATTATACGCCGCTGCTGATGAGATGAGAGGGGTAGAGGGAAGCGTGAGACTGTCTAGGACACGGTGATAGTTCATTGGATAAATCAGGGACTTTGCAGTTTCCTCTATGATGAAAATGAGGTTCATTTTCATTTACCTTGCAGGGGATTTTACATGTGACCTGCCATATATAACATATATAATTTTGTTTAAAGTACAGGTAGAACCAAGGATATCCCATTCAAGTACAGTTATTCGGAAGCTACAATATCTCGGTATTTAACCCCTCAATAAGACACGGATCAATTAAACACCACTTAATAAGACGCAGATCAATTAAGTGAGAAGGCCTTTCGCAACAGTTGAATTGAACTTCATTTCTCACCCTCTAATGGCATAACTGGGTTGGTCACCTTCTCATAGGACCTGGCTTTACCGCCTTATTTATATATATGTTCGAATGGTCCCCACCCTTCCCTGGGACACACATATTTAAGTTCAATAATACCTGGGGATTTCGCTTCGGCACGTCTGAGTAAGTGCTCGCTGAAAGCCCCATCTCGTTTGTGGATCCATGTTCATTTCTTTTAGTAATTCCAAAGGACTAGACGTTACCGGCACTTATTCAGATTCTAGAGTCTCCGTCAAATTTATACAAATAGACACTTTGCTTTTCAGGGATTTTTTAATTTTTTTCACATCCATTGCAATATCCCACAAACCAACAGATATGAATATAAAAATTCCTTTACAAAACTACTACCATACATTAGAAATGATTATAATCATAACCAAAGAAAATTGAGGAAAATAATTTATACATAATCTGATGCGTAGACATGGCAAGCTAAAGAGGTATATATTTGCTAACTTTATTAGAGAGAATAACAACAACAGAAGCCACTAACAACACACAAAATTTTAGGTGTATTACATGGAAGAGTATGTGGGATAACCCAATGATGTAGGTAAATCAGAGAATGGAGGTAGGGCACCTTGACCTACCACTCACTGAGACGTACCCCAAACAACATAAACAACAATTTACATGCTTTCGAAGCAGAAGCGAGGTTGAACGCGTTCCAGTTTTTATAGCAATGGAAAGTTACTCTTTCCACAACTTTCCCCTCCCTCGATTCCCTCTTGGATGATGTTGAATGAGCAAGCATTTTTACTACATACACGGAGAAGCGGCTTGATAAAATTGATTTATACTTGTTCAAACAAAGTT
The DNA here is from genome assembly GCA_010110895.2 of Picea sitchensis. Taxonomy (NCBI): domain Eukaryota; kingdom Viridiplantae; phylum Streptophyta; class Pinopsida; order Pinales; family Pinaceae; genus Picea; species Picea sitchensis. The sequence continues at coordinate 165,224 of SNQJ01S0000400.1, read as the reverse complement.
GGAGGAAAGAAATCACCCTTGTCCTGTGAAAGACCATATCCGTCATTGGGGAAACAAATGTTGTTGTCACGGTAAAGTTACACCCGAGCATAGTTAGCTTTGTAAACATCTTAGCATGCGTTGCGAAATAATGAGCTAATTATTCAGTGGTATTCATTTTCNGACATGGCAAGCTAAAGAGGTATATATTTGCTAACTTTATTAGAGAGAATAACAACAACAGAAGCCACTAACAACACACAAAATTTTAGGTGTATTACATGGAAGAGTATGTGGGATAACCCAATGATGTAGGTAAATCAGAGAATGGAGGTAGGGCACCTTGACCTACCACTCACTGAGACGTACCCCAAACAACATAAACAACAATTTACATGCTTTCGAAGCAGAAGCGAGGTTGAACGCGTTCCAGTTTTTATAGCAATGGAAAGTTACTCTTTCCACAACTTTCCCCTCCCTCGATTCCCTCTTGGATGATGTTGAATGAGCAAGCATTTTTACTACATACACGGAGAAGCGGCTTGATAAAATTGATTTATACTTGTTCAAACAAAGTTGGAGGAAAGAAATCACCCTTGTCCTGTGAAAGACCATATCCGTCATTGGGGAAACAAATGTTGTTGTCACGGTAAAGTTACACCCGAGCATAGTTAGCTTTGTAAACATCTTAGCATGCGTTGCGAAATAATGAGCTAATTATTCAGTGGTATTCATTTTCATTATGCCGAACACCTATTCATCTTCCTCAGTCAGGTGCAGACATAACCATTGTAGGTACAATACGAACAACTATAGCTTGACTAAACGGATGGATGGCTATAGATTTACCAAATATTATGACCAAGTCCAGCTTCATGAACACAGCTTCTTGCTGCTTGTTGGTAGAATCAACCTGTGCTGGGAGAAGAAATAAAGGTTGGTTTAAGAAATGGGTTAGTCAAATGGGGGGCTAGGAGAATGGGGGGACATTCTTGCCACCATGGGCTGGTCGAATCTGGATAATAAGACACTGTGATCTAAGGCCATGTGTTTGCATGCATGACAAATGCAGGAGGAAGAGCAGGCGGTGCTGACATTGAAATTTAGGTGTAGACTGTGGCCTGACATTGAAATTTTAGTGCAGTGCAAAGTGTTAATGCAATGATACTAGGTAACAAACTTAGAATTTAGGTTATGTAGGTTATGCAATAATAATAAACTTAGAATCTATAGAACTTATTATATGTATTAGAATCTATAGAACTTATTATATGTAGATTGAAAAGATTAAAAAGAAATCATATTGCAAATCATTCTAAAAAAATTAGGATAGAATAAAAATAATACATTGGAATGAGCTAAGCCTCCAATAAGACTTCAAATGTTAAGAATCAATAGAATTATAAATAAATAATTTCTGCAACATATTTAATATTAAAAATTACAAACTATGCTTCAAAGTTAGGGATATGATTTAGGGATATAAATCATGTATAACAAGTCAAACATATAATAGTAGTTCAACGCCTAATCGAAAGCTAGAGTCCCTGGCTGGCCTTCTGCAAGGACTAATAATAATACAAGTGAATAGTTTCCTTGCCATAGTTAAATGTAAATGTCAAAATCAATATTTATAAGAACCATGTCATTTATAGACCAACTAAAGGTGTTTGAACTCTTCAATACAAAATCAATATTTATAATATTTATAAGCACCATGTCATTTATAGACCAACTAAAGGTGTTTGAACTCTTCAATACAAATCCAACCTTAGCCTTGCCACAATGTAGGTATGTATGTTGGAACTATCAACAACATAACATTGAGAGCAATAATTCTACATAAAACCATTTAAAGCAATCCGCCCAATGATTTAAGACACTCTAAGCTACATAATCTAACTTATTTAGAAGAAGATTAATTCTAATTTACCAAAATCAATTTGAGATAAGGAAGAGTTTGGAATTCGGTATATTTATTTTGAATTTTTATGAGAATAAAAAGAAGAGCATCTCCCATAATTTTGGAGGATTAAGATTTCGACTCTGTGTAAGAGTGATAAAATTGATGTGAACTTGAAATTCAACCAGAACGAAACACAAGAATGGTGGAGTTAAAAACTAATTGAAGACTAACAATATCATCCTTTTTTTCTTGGGAGTTTCAAGAAACTAGTCGTAACAGGATGCACTACATGGTATGATCTTCCTTCCATTCAAACACAAGGCGTGAAGGGTGATAAATTATGAAGCAAGAAATGCAGAAAGAAAGAAAGAAAGAATAGAACAGAAAACAATATATTAGAATATATGAAGAAGTGTACAAAATGAGTACATGAAGAAGATGATGAAGAAGTTAGTATGCAAAGGGAAATAGTTGAGCTAAATAGGCTCAAGAGAATCAATAATAAAAAGTACAATTGGCCAGGACATTTGGCAGTGTACAATCAGCCTGTTGAAGTTACATTATATTTAACACTCCCTCTTAAACTCAACAGTTACAAACATCAACACTGATTATGCCTAAGTGTTGTCTTTGAAAATCAAAAACCGATTTTCCTAGTGGTTTTGTAAAGATATCAGCAAGCTGATCTCGAGAACCACAAAATTGTAGTACAATATTACCATTATTGGCTAGCTCGCATATGAAATGAAAACAAGTGTCAATGTGTTTGTTCTCTTATGAAACACATGATTTTTGGATAGAGCAATTGCTGAAGTATTGTCACAGAAAATAGGAGTTGGATCCTTTTCTGTATGTGACATATCTTTCAATATTCTTCTCAGCCACACAGCTTGACAGGAAGTTGAGGTAGCAACGACATACTCTGCCTCTGTAGAAGATATTGAAACAATTGGCTGCTTCTTTGATGCCCATGAGATTAGGTTTGTGCCGAGTTGAAAAACATGTCCAAATGTGTTTTTCCTGTCATCTAGGCTACCTGCAAAATCACTGTTTGTGTAACCAGAAAATTGAGTACAGTTAGCCAGGATAGCTCGCAGTGTACATTCAACCTGTTGAGGTTACATTATATTTAACAAAAAGTATCTATTATGTCAAAGTGCCCAATTGACTCGCATCCAAACTCATCTCTTTGAACTCCTGCCATTCAAGTAGAGAGATTACAACCCCCAATGAATAATGCCAAAACAAATATCATATTGCAAAACTACAGAGATTGAGTCCGACACACAACGAGTAGCAAAAGAGTTTTGATAATCGAGATGCAATAAAAATGAGAAATATTCTAATCTAGAATATATTGGGGAAGGAAGGAAAGAAAAACACCTCAATCAAGGATGATAAAAATCACAGTTACCCAAAATCTAAAGAATCTTACACTGAAAAGGAAGAATAGGAATGAATAAATTTATGGATTCCTACCAATTTTTTAATTAAATAACATTGATGTAACGTTATACAAGAATAAAAATTAATTAAATAACGTTGATGTAACGTTCTACCAGAATAAAAACTTACTCCATAATTAAAATAGTTCAACTAGTTCTATCTCATATTTCATGCAGTCCCATGACTTTCTTGAAAGGGAAGATCGACGAAGAGACAATAGACTATAAAGTTCTATATTTTTTAAATTATATTCACTTAAAGCAGCTTCTCAATATTGGCCAAAATCTTTGTATAATGCAAATGATGAACACAATACAAAATGTGTCTATACCAAAAACATGGCTAGCACTTCCAAAAATAGATTTGTTTACAAGTTTCTATAACTATTTATAAATCAATAAAACAAAAACCAAGTATATATAGGTTCCATTTCGTGTAAAAGGGATTTAAGTGTTGTTTTAATTTCAGTCTTTTTAGGAAGATTCAAAGTTCATAATTAAATCAATTCATCTCGTTGTATCCCATCTTTCATGCAATCTCATAACTCTCTTCAATTGGGAGACAATCTCATAACTTTATTGAATGGGGAAATCGACAAAGAGATAATAAAATGTAAACTAAGATTTTTAAATTTATATTTATGTGAGGTAGCTTACCAACATTAGACAACAACTTTAAATAATGCAAATGATGAATACTTTTGGAAACATACTTTTTTTAAGTTGTAGCTTAACCATTGCATTTGCATTTGGGATTATGAGTACACCCCATGAGACACCTATTCAAATCATCAAGAACCTTTACATTTGTAGTGATTTCCATGAAGCTACTAAGTATATAACCAAGACTTACCCAAAGAGAAATTACTGTGAGGGATGTCAATCATTTCCATATTCTAAAATATGTAAACAAAATATTCAAGACACATTTGCAACATTCAGATGAAACAACATGCTAACAACACTTAGATCTAAAATGATATCTATAACAAATACATTCAATGAAGGTGTCATAAATGTTGAATCGTGATAGGATAGTGAACATAGTGCATACCATTTATAAACTCAGAAGTTGATAACACTACTTGTATTTGAAGCTCATCTTAACAACATTTATTCTTCATAATTTATCATAGTGTACATAACTAGAATAGATCCATTTTAAACCAAGGTTTTTGAAGCATTCAAAGGTATCAAAAAATCTTAATACAATATCCATTATAAACAATGAAACATAATACAATATTCATTGAGGTGTTATATGTATGCAATCAAATCAAATGCCTCTTTAACACACTAAAAAAACATGATAAAAATGAAACATACACATGCACCACTAAGCCACTGTTCATGACCAAATATGATGATCAAAGATCCTTACATAGCCTCCAAATGAGCTTTGTAGATCTCATCATGACATAAGATAAATGAGAAGAATTTATGAACCCTATCACACAATTGTATGAANACCCATTGCATTTGAGATTTACTTTCTTGAAGTTGTCTCTTAACTATTGCATTTGATATTATTAGTACACTCCTTGAGACATTGCATTTGATATTATTAGTACACCCAATCAGACACCTATTCAATTCATAAGATCCTTCACATTTGTAGTAATTCCCATGAAACTACTAAGTACATCTCTAAAGATATCCAAAGGAAAATTATTGTGAAAGATGCCAATCACTTCCTTCATTTCAAGAGTAGATTGGGCTCACACAAAAACTATTGGTAATGTAAAGCAAACAAGATAGTCAAGACAGGTCACACCTTCTTTTCAATTCTTCCCATTCCATACGTAGCTCTGCACTGCATCATTTCTCGTCTCCAACAACCAACAACTGTATAGAGATACAAAACATCATTAGAGCAAAGGCCAAGGGAACGCCTATTTGTTCTACAAGAACACACTTAACGTATCTTATCTGGATCCCAAAAGTCCCTGGTACAAACCGCCATTGATTTAAAAATTGGAACGGTGAAAGGTTTTTAATATGCGAAACGCTGTTGATTCATACCATAAAATAGGAGTGAAATAAAGAGAGAGTGGTAGAGAGAAATGGATATCAGATTAGGGTTTCATCGGTGTTTCAGTCATGCCATTGCCGTGTCGCACGGTCGATGTCCTTCCAGCCGGCGATGTGACCTGTACTGATTTTGATCGTATATCACACAAAACACCTCGGTAGAAAGCCTTTCACGCTTATCTGAAACTAAAAGGAAACCCTCACTTCAAAAGCTGAAAAGTCCTCTAAGGATAACCTAAACGAATGACTTTTTCAATTTTATGATTTTTCAAAGTTTGTTTTTGTTGAAAGCGTGCCCTACACGCCATTGCCGTGTCAGGGTCCATGTCCTTCTAACCGCTGATGTGATGTACATGGCTTCGGTTAGTGATGTGACTTTTTGTATGTTTAATTTTAGTTTTTGGTATACATTATTTCAATTACAATGTACTTATGTAATTGTTGATGAAATTAGAATTTTTCATTATTAAATTCTGTTTTTGGAGATAGAAAATAAATTTATTGTTTAAAAAATATCTATTACATTCAAATTATATAATCTAAATCAATTATTAATATATGCAATTCATGTAATTTTTAATTCTTTTTTATTAATTTTTAGTATATATATTTTTAGGACTACTTTAAAATATTTTATTACATCCAAATTATATAATCTAAATCAATTATTAATATATCCAATTCCTGTAATTTTAATTTTTTTTTTTATCAATTTTTAATATATATATATTTCTAGGACTACTTTAAAATATTTTGTTGTAAGAAAATGTAAAAATATCTTGTTAAATTTCTTTTATCAATTTTTAATATGTATCTTTTTGTGACTACCTTAAAATATTTTGTTGTAAGATAATTTAAAAATATTTTATTGTATGACCACGTAAAAGTAATTTAAGGAAAATATATATTAATCAATGTGATAGTCATTCAAATGTTTTAATATCAAATATGTGATTCAAGATAGTCTATCTACTTTTAGATAATTTAGTTAGCATTGTCTGCATGGACTCACTACTCGTGGATTAGTTTGCAGTTGAGTGATTTTCTTTTAAATTATAAATCTTTAAAGAGGACAATAAGCATGATCAATTATTTAATTTATTAAAGAACTTATCGATATTATCTATATTGTAAATGAGTCTTGACTAAGATGCAATGTTATATAATTTTATGCAATGTTATATAATTTTATTTAAGTAACTTAGATAATTTAGTTAACATGGCTTGCACAGACTCATGGAACTCATGGAGTAGTTTGTAGTTGAGTGATTTTTTTTTTAAATTATAAATCTTTAAAGAGTTGAGAATAGTTATGATCAATTCTTAAATTCATTGACGAGTTTATTGGTATTTTTTTTGTAAATAAAAAAAGTAATTCTTTATTAATATGTTGTCACTGTACAAATCTGATAAGTGTCATTGGCCTGCCAGTTGTTCCACCAAACTAGTGGAAATCGAAATATTTGGTCGCCTATTATGCTTTTGGCCAAAAAGGGAAATTGCCACTTTCCTTGCCAATTTGTTGGAAACTAGAGGAGTTGGTGATTGATAGTGCTAAAAAAATTGTCTGGGTAAACTAGACATGCTAACAAACTTTGAAAATTAAAACTAGGAAAAACATGAACAGAGTACCAGACGAGGATGAAAAGAAGATAAGCTACATCACTGTACCAATGATGCTCAGAGAACTATGCAGAATTAAACATTAGATGGGATTTGAGAACCATGGAACTTGCCATCTGGAGGGCCACTGTGAGGGATGTCATTGCTTGGCTTGAGCACATAGGACTGGGCATAGTTCGAGCACCTCTACTTGGATGGTGTGTTTGAAAAGGCATCAAACAACATGTTGATGCAGCTGTTGTTGAGGGTGTGTCGATGGAGTTTCTCCGTCATATAACCTCTGATATAAAAAATAATCTCCACCTCCTCCTAGCTGAAGATGTTGGGTGGACTCTGGTCGCAATCCTCTACTATGTTCAGTGGTGGAGGCTTAGCGGTGGGGAATTCCTCTTGAATAATGCAAGTGGCACCAACCATGACTGCCTTTGTTCCTATAACAACAACACTCGTGGTGGGGCGAATATGGGCATCCAAGACTGTGTAGAGGAGGTGCTCTAATGGAATGTGAATTGGTTCCTCCGGGAATTCCTCCTCTATGAAGGCATTTGAAGGCGTATGTGGCCGCACAATTCGCTGAGTCTGGACAATAGACAGAGCCCTCTCCAGATTGTGCATGCATCTTTGCCTTGCTACATGATTGTACCAGGCAGTACCTCGCCTAGTATTTCCTCTCTCTCTCTAGGCATTGTGGAGCCTAGAGGGAAAATAAAACTATGTACGAGGCCAGAGAGAACCAATTCGACCAAAACCAAATTCCTGAGAACATAAAGGAAACAGAGCACTGGGGTGAAGTGTTGAATGCCATGGCCGGGCTAGATAGTTAGTCGAGGGGCATATATCACCACTTTTCCACCACCCGTACCCAATGTCGCCCTCCTACAATTAATTATTAAGGCCTCTATTAAACTTGTGCGGGGGAGTTGTCCTCCCTTCCTCTCCAAACTTTTATGGTAGTCCTCCATCCTAGAATACGCATTGGGGTGGAAGTTGGCCATATTTATGCCAAGTTTCATAGGAGGGTTGTGTGGCCTACCTTGGTCTACGTGGCACCCCATCCAGGGTAGGATCTTATCGATATTAATCTATACCTCATATCTATATTGTATGCCTAGAAATGAGTCTCCACTAAGATGCAATGGTATAAAATTTTATTTAAGTAAATAGATATAAATATACATCTATGCTATCAATCACACCTTTCAATAATGATTTATATTAACCTTCATATACATAAAATAAGGAGTAGATAATAAAATTTAAGTACAATTTCTAGGATTAAGACCTAGGTTGCTCACACCATAAATCTAATTCCAATAAAAAAAAGCTAAATTTCCTTCACGTTGGCTTCTATAATATTTGTGAGATGCAATTTACTTCACACTTGGACTGAAATTTATTTGAAAAATATAAATCACTCAAAACTATGTCAAACATTATTATGTTGAAGGTTAAGGAAAGATGATACAATAATATGTCAAATAGAAAATGCATAAGAAAACCTACATAATCTTTAAATCTTTTTTTATCGGGAAAAAAACAAGTAATTTTATTTATATAACAACATTACATAGATGCATGTGGCATTCTTGTAGCATTACTACTAATTTTTTTTCCTAATTGGACGTAATTGATTTTGTTTGAAAAAATGACATTAAAATCTAGTAATAGAATATAGTATCAACCTAATAGTGAAACTGTTAGTGATGATATTTTCAAATACGTACATCAAGGGTATTAAAATTGTCATGAAAAACATAAAACTAACAACATAGTTACCGACTTAATGAGAAGTGCGACCCCAAAACAAGAAATTTGGCCCAAAAACCCATATTTTGCATAAAAAACATCAAAATCAACCCCCAAATCAAAAAGTGGTGCTACTTGTAGCACCATTTTTTTAAACGGGGTCAAAATTACAATATTTTTCAAACATGGCCTTCAAAACTCAGAAAATAGCTCAGAAAAACCTTAAAATCAACACCTAAAAATAAAGATATTTTTGAAAAAAAAAATCTTTCCAAAACGTTAAAATTTGAGATCATTTGAAATCGTATTTTTATCACTTGGTACCATTAAAACCAAAACCTCAAAATCAACCATCAAATTGAAAAGTATTTCTACCAATAACACCCATTCTAAAATTGGGGTATGAAAATGACACATTTTTATAATGTGGTAAAAGAACTCATCATTATTGTGAATAAAATCATAAAATCAACACTTAAATCTTTACTTTTTAAATCTTATTATCATGCAAAACACAAGGTAATACATAATACCATGAAAATATCACAATATACTTTAAAAATTCAACATCTCTTTTTAATTATTTTTTTACTTATAATAATAAAAAAGTAAACACAAGTTACATTGAATAAAACATAAATAATTTCTTAAAAGTATTGGTATATTGTCTGTTGGCACACAGGGGCAGACCTAGGGTTCACCGCTTCAACAACGCACCAACAAAACCCTAACTATCGACCCTTTTGGCAACACCTGCGAAGCAGATGAAGTCTCACTCGAGGTAGAGGCAAGGGTGGTTGCAGGACTCAAGTGTATACAACCTAGCTGGTACACGGATCTGTGATCACAATACTTAACAAAGAGCTTAGCATTTAACATTCATTAGTATTTAAACCTTATTCACATCGCAGGTCAAAACCCTAATTACAGAACAATGCAGTATTCAACAAGATCTAACACATCCAAGAACTTAGCACATAGAAATAGATCATATATATAACATTTATTCACATCACTAAGTACTAAACTACTATATCAGATGCATCTGACATACATATTACAACACTAAGCATAAATCACATCAATAGCATAACAACCATAATGCACAAAGCAACCACCACACAGGATATACGTGGTTCACCCCAGTGTGGGGCTACATCCACCAAATCTTCTTCTTCTTTATTGTCTGTGGCCAATATTCTTACATGCACAAAGACACAAAACACACTCCACATGGGACAGGATATCTGTGCGCACCTCGCCAGATACTCCTTCCCCAAGCTAGGTTCAAGCACAAAGCCTTCTTACAGTCACTTGCACTTAGCTCTGCAAGTTCTCAACACAGTATGCACAAAGAATTCATAACTATTCTCACTTAGCACATCACACACATGTCTCTTACTTACATCGCTTTCATTTAGCATAGCACCTCATTACCACCCTTTACTTACATCAACTAGATTTCTATTTATACATTACAGAAAGGGGTCTCAACATGTGTAAACCCATGGGCCAACATCCCATACCCATTACATAAACCCTAAACCCAAAAATACCTAAAAAGGGGCAAGATCCCGTGATATCCTCTTTGCCTTGCGCTCTGCCTTCGACCAACCTGTCAAAGTCCCAAAAATGGTCAAACATGACCAAGGTTCTCCAAGACTTGGTCAAGGGAGAAGAGGCCCCCAACACTCACCTATGACTCGTCCCGAGTCACTCTGATCTAGGTAACTCAGAACTATGCCTCGAAGGCATCGAGATTAGCTCAAGCTGCCTCGACCTGCTGCTTCGCCAGAGCCTCCTTCTCAGTGAATTCCTAAATAATTTTTTCGATCACAGATCCTTCTAAGCGTTGTTCTACCGTAGTGACCACTTGTTCTAGTTCTGCACCTCATCCTTCAATCTCCTAAAAAAATGTGCAAGCTTCATCC
>SNQJ01S0000400.1:135173-154513 GCA_010110895.2 Picea sitchensis | reverse complement strand
GACATGGCAAGCTAAAGAGGTATATATTTGCTAACTTTATTAGAGAGAATAACAACAACAGAAGCCACTAACAACACACAAAATTTTAGGTGTATTACATGGAAGAGTATGTGGGATAACCCAATGATGTAGGTAAATCAGAGAATGGAGGTAGGGCACCTTGACCTACCACTCACTGAGACGTACCCCAAACAACATAAACAACAATTTACATGCTTTCGAAGCAGAAGCGAGGTTGAACGCGTTCCAGTTTTTATAGCAATGGAAAGTTACTCTTTCCACAACTTTCCCCTCCCTCGATTCCCTCTTGGATGATGTTGAATGAGCAAGCATTTTTACTACATACACGGAGAAGCGGCTTGATAAAATTGATTTATACTTGTTCAAACAAAGTTGGAGGAAAGAAATCACCCTTGTCCTGTGAAAGACCATATCCGTCATTGGGGAAACAAATGTTGTTGTCACGGTAAAGTTACACCCGAGCATAGTTAGCTTTGTAAACATCTTAGCATGCGTTGCGAAATAATGAGCTAATTATTCAGTGGTATTCATTTTCGTTATGCCGAACACGTATTTATCTTCCTCAGTCAGGTGCAGACATAACCATTGTAGGTACAATACGAACAACTATATGAACAACTATAGCTTGACTAAACGGATGTATGGCTATAGATTTATCAAATATTACGACCAATTCCAGCTTGACAAACTAAACCGAGGCTTGATGAACACAGCTTCTTGCTGCTTGTTGGTAGAATGAACCTGTGCTAGGAGAAGAAAGAAAGGTTGGTTTAAGAAATGGGTTAGTCAAATGGGGGGACATTCTTGCCACCATGGGCTGGTCGGATCTGGATAATAAGACACTGCGATCTAAAGCCATGTGTTTGCCTGCATAACAAATGCAGGAGGAAGAGCAGGCGGTGCTGACATTGAAATTTGGGTGTAGACTGTGGCCTGATATTGAAATTTGAGTGCAGTACAAAGTGTTAATGCAATGACACTAGGTAACAAACTTAAAACTTGGGTATGTAGGTTATGCAATAATAATAAACTTAGAACCTTTAGAACTTACTATATGTAGATTGAAAAGATTAAAAAAAAATCATATTGCAAATCATTTTAAAAAGACTAGGATAAAATGAAAATAATACATTGGAAGGAGCTAAGCCTCCAATAAAACTTCAAATATTAAGAATCAATAAAATTATAAATAAATAATTTTTGCAACATATTTAATATTAAAAATTACAAACTATGCTCCAAAGTTAGAGATATAAATCATGTATAACAATTCAAACATAAACTAATAGTAGTTCAACGCCTAATCGAAAGCTAGAGTCAACTAATAGTAGTTCAACGCCTAATCGAAAGCTAGAGTCCCTGGCTGGCCTTCGGCAGGGACTAATAATAACACAAGTGAATAGTTTCCTTGCCATAGTTAAATGTAAGAATCAATATTTATAATATTTATAAGCACCATGTCATTTATAGACCAACTAAAGGTGTTTGAACTCTTCAATACAAATCCAATACAAATCCAACCTTAGCCTTGCCACAATGTAGGTATGTATGCTGGAACTATCGACAACATAACATTGAGAGCAGTAATTCTACATAAAACCATTCAAAGGAATCCGCCCAATGATTTAAGACAGTCGAAGCTACATAATCTAACTTATTTAGAAGGAGATTAATTCTAATTTACCAAAATAAATTTGAGATAAGGCAGAGTTTGGAACTCGGTACATTTGTTTTGAATTTTTATGAGAATAAAAAGAAGAGCATCTCCCATAATTTTGGAGGATTAAGATTTCGACTCTGTGTAAGAGTGATAAAATTGATAAAATAGTGAGGATGTGTGAACTTGAAATTCAACCAGACCGAAACACAAGAATGGTGGAGTTAAAAACTGATTGAAGACTAACAATATCATCCGTTTTTTCTAGGGAGCTTCAAGAAACTAGTCGTAACGGGATGCACTACATGGTATGATCTTCCTTCCATTCAGACACAAGGCGTGAAGGGTATCTATTATGTCAAAGTGCCCAATTGACTTGCATCCAACCTCGTCACTTTGAACTCGTGCCATTGAAGTAGAAAGATTACAGCCCCCAATGAATAACGCCAAAACAGATATCATATTGCAAAACTACAGAGATTGAGTCCGACACACAACGAGTAGCAAAAGAGTTTTGATAATCGAGATGCAATAAAAATGAGAAATATTCTAATCTAGAGTATATTGGGGAAGGAAGGAAAGAAAAACACCTCAATCAATCAAGGATGATAAAAATCCCAGTTAACCAAAATCTAAAGAATCTTACACTGAAAAGGAAGAGTAGCAATGAATAAATATATGGATTCCTACCAATTTTTTAATTAAATAACATTGATGTAACGTTATACAAGAATAAAAATTAATTAAATAACGTATAAAAATTAATTAAATAACGTTGATGTAACGTTCTACCAGAATAAAAACTTACTCCATAATTAAATTAGTTCAACTAGTTGTATCCCATCTTTCATGCAGTCCCATGACTTTCTTGAAAGGGAAGATCGACGAAGAGACAATAGACTATAAAGTTTTATATTTTTTAAATTATATTCATGTAAAGCAGTTTGTCAATATTGGCCGAAATCTTTTAATAATGCAAATGATGAACACAATACAAAATGTGTCTATACCAAAAACATGACTAGCACTTAAAAAAAATAGATTTTTTTACAAGTTTCTATAACTATTTATATACCAAAAACATGACTAGCACTTCCAAAAAATAGATTTTTTTACAAGTTTCTATAACTATTTATAGATCAATAAAACAAAAATATAGGTTCCATTTCGTGTAAAAGGGATTTAAATGTTGTTTTAATTTCATTATCCTTAGAAAGATTCAAAGTTCATAATTAAATCAATTCATCTCGTTGTATCCCATCTCTCATGCAATCCCATAACTCTCTTCAATTGGGAGACAATCTCATGACTTTTTTGAATTGGGAGATCGACAAAGAGATAATAGAATGTAAACTAGGATTTTTAAATTCATATTCATGTAAGGCAGTTTGCCAACATTAAACAACAACTTTAAATAATGTAAATGATGAATATTTTTGGAAACATACTTTCTTGAAATTGTCTCTTAACCATTGCATTTGCATTTGGGATTATGAGTACACCACATGAAACACCTATTCAAATCATCAAGAACCTTCACATTTGTGGTGATTTCCATAAAGCTACTAAGTGCATCTCCAAAACTACTCAAAGATAAATTATTGTGAGGGATGTCAATCACTTCCATATTGTAAAATATGTAAACAAAATATTCAAGACACATTTGCAACATTGAGATGAAACAACATGCTCACAACACTTTGATCCAAAATGGTATCTATAACAAATAGATTCAATGAAAGTGTCATAAATGTTGAATCGTGATAGTATAGTGAACAAATAGTGAACATAGTGCATACCATTTACAAACTCACAAGTTGATAACACTACTTGTATTTGACACTCAACTTAACAACATTTATTCTTCATAATTTATCATAGTGTACATAACTAGAATAGATCCATTTTAAACCAAGGTTTTTGAAGCATTCAAAGGTATCAAAAAATCTTAATACAATATCCATTATAAACAATGAAACAGAATACAATATTCATTGAGGTGTTATATGTATGCAATCAAATCAAACGCCTCTTTAACACACTAAAAAAACATGATAAAAATATGATGATCAAAGATCCTTACATAACCTCCAAATGAGCTTTGTGGATCTCATCATGACATAAGATAAATGAGAAGAATTTATGAGCAAACTCTAGAACCCTATCACACAGTTGTATGAAATTTTCTTATGTAATTTGACAATCCCCTATTATCTAGTAACCCATTGCATTTGAGATTTACTTTCTTGAAGTTGTCTCTTAACTATTGCATTTGATATTATTAGTACACTCCATAAGACATTGCATTTGATATTATTAGTACACTCCATGAGACATAAGCCTTGGGTTGACAAATAAGTGAAGTGTAGAGTGACACCAAACAATTGGGTATCATATTTTTACATCGTTACTTTTCTTTTCAAAGCTTTCCACAAATTCCTTTATTACACAGTGGATTGATGTATAAATATCATCCCTCACTGCCATTGCTGTGCTGAGTTCACCCTGCCATTGCTGTGCTGAGTTCATCTGAAATAAGACACCCGATCAGACACCTATTCAATTCATCAAGATCCTTCACATTTATAGTAATTCCCATGAAGCTACTAAGTACATCTCTAAAGATACCCAAAGGAAAATTATGGTGAGAGATGCCAATCACTTCCTTCACACAAAGACTATTGGTAATGTAAAGCAAACAAGATATTCAAGACAGGTCACATCTTCTTTTCAATTCTTCCCATTCCATACGTAGCTCTGCACTTCATCATTTCCAGTATCTTCGTCTCCAACAACCAACAACTGTATAGAGATAACAAAACATCATTAGAGAAAAGGCCAAGAGAACGCCTATTTGTTCTACAAGAACACACTTAACGTATCTTATCTGGATCGCGAAAGTCCCTGGTACAAACCGCCATGGATTTAAAAAATGGAACGGTGAAAGGTTTTAAATATGCGAAACGCTGTTGATTCATACCATAAAATAGGAGTGAAATAGAGAGACAGTGGTAGAGAGAAATGGATATCAGATTAGGGTTTCATCGGTGTTTCAGTCACGCCATTGCCGTGTCGCACGGTCGACGTCCTTCCAGCCGGCGATGTGACCTGTACTGATTTTGATCGTATATCACACAAAACACCTCGGTAGAAAGCCTTTCACGCTTATGTGAAACTAAAAGGAAACCCTCACTTCGAAAGCTGAAAAGTCCTCTAAGAATAACCTAAACGAATGACTTTTTCTATTTTATGATTTTTCAAAGTTTGTTTTTCTTGAAAGCGTGCCCTACACGCCATTGCCGTGTCATGTCCATGTCCTTCTAACCGCCGATGTGATGTACATAGCTTCGGTTAGTGATGTGACTTTTTGTATGTCTAATTTTAGGTTTTCGTATACATTATTTCAATTTCAATGTATTTATGTAATTGTTGATTAAATTAGAATTTTTCATTTTTAAATTGTGTTTTTGGAGATATAAAATAGATTTATTGTTTAAAAAATATCTATTACATTCAAATTATGTAATCTAAATCAGTTATTAATATATGTAATTCATGTAATTTTTAATTTTTTTTAATCAATTTTTAATATATATTTTTAAGGATTACTTTAAAATATTTTGTTGTAAGAAAATGTAAAAATATCATGTTAAATTTCTTTTATCAATTTTTAATATGTATCTTTTTGTGACTACCTTAAAATATTTTGTTGTAAGACAATTTAAAAATATTTTATTGTATGACAATGTAAAAGTAACTTAACGAAAATATATATTAATCAATGTGATAGTCATTCAAATGTTTTAATATCAAACATGTGATTTAAGATAGTCTGGTGGATTAGTTTGTAGTTGAGTGATTTTCTTTTAAATTATAAATCTCTAAAGAGTTGACTATAATCATGATCAATTCTTTAATTCATTGAAGAACTTATCGATATTATCTATATTGTATACCTATAAATGAGTCTCGACTAAGATGCAATGCTATATAATTTTATTTAAGTAACTCAGATAATTTAGTTAACATTGCTTGCACATACTCATGGACTCATGGAACTCATGGAGTAGTTTGTAGTTGATTGATTTTCTTTTAAATTATAAATCTCTAAAGAGTTGACAATAATCATGATCAATTCTTGAATTCATTGACGAGTTTATTGGTATTTTTTTTGTAAATAAAAAAAGTAATTCCTTATTAATACATTGTCACTGTGCAAAACTGATAAGTGTCACTGGCATGCCAGTTGTTCCACCAAACTAGTGGAAACCGAAATATTTGGTCGCCTATTATGCTTTTGGCCAAAAAGGGAAATCACCAATTTCCTTGCCAATTTGTTGGAAACTAGAGCAGTTGGTGATTGATAGTGCTGAAAAAATTGTCTGGGTAAACTAGACATGCTAACAAACTTTGAAAATTAAAACTAGGAAAAACATGAACAGAGTACCAGACGAGGATGAAAAGAAAAGAAGCTACATCACTGTACCAATGATGCTCAGAAAACTATGCAGAATTAAACATTAGATGGGGTTTGAGAACCATGGAACTTGCCATCCGGAGGGCCACTGTGAGGGATGTCATTGTTAGGCTTGAGCACATAGGGTTGCACGTAGTTTGAGCACCTCTACTTGGATGGTGTGTTCAAAAAGGCATCAAACAACATGTTGATGTAGTTGTTGATGAGGGTGTGTCAATGGAGTTTCTCCGTCATATAACCTCTGATATAAAAAATAATCTCTAGCTCCTCCTGGCTGAAGATGTTGGGTGGACTCTGGTCGCAATCCTCTACTATGTTCAGTGGTGGAGGTTTAACGGTGGGGAATTCCTCTTGAATTATGCAAGTGGCACCAACCATGAACGCCTTTGTTTCTGTAACAACAACACTCATGTTGGGGCGAATATGGGTATCCAAGACCCTGTAGAGGAGATTCTCTGGTGGAACCTGAAATGGTTCCTCTGGGAATTCCTCCTCTATGAAGGCCATTGAAGGCGTATGTGGCCGCACAATTCGTTGAGTCTGGACAATAGACATAGCCCTCTCCAGATTGTGCAGGCATCCTTGCCTTGCTGCATGATTGTACCAAGCAGTACCTCGCCTGGTATTTCCTCTCTCTCTCTTGGCATGGTGGAGCCTAGAGGGAAAATAAAACTATGTATGAGGCCAGAGAGAACCGACTCGACCAAAACCAAATTCCTGAGAACATAAAGGAAACAGGGCATTGAGGTAAAGTGTTGAATGCCATGGCCAGGCTAGATAGTTAGTAGAGGGGTAGATATCACCACTATTCCACCACCCGTACCCAATGTCGCCCTCCTACAATTAATTATTAAAGCCTCTATTAAACTTGTGCGGGGGAGTTGTCCTCCCTTCCTCTCCAAAATTTTATGGTAGTCCTCCATCCTAGAATATGCATTGGGGTGGAAATTGGCCATATCTATGCCAAGTTTCATGGGAGGGTTGCGTGGCCTACCTTGGGCTACGTGGCACCCCATCCGGAGTAGGATCTTATCGATATTAATCTATACCTCATATCTATATTGTATCCCTAGAAATGAGTCTCCACTAAGATGCAATGGTATAAAATTTTATTTAAGTAAATAGATATAAATATACATCTATGCTATCAATCACATCTTTCAATAATGATTTATATTAACATTAATATACATAAAATAAGGAGAAGATAATAAAATTTAAGTACAATTTCTAGGATTAAGACCTAGGTTGTTCACACCATAAATATAATTCCAATTAAAAAAACTAAATTTCTTTCACGTTGGCTTCTATAATATTTGAGAGATAAGTTAGAAATACAAGACAACCCACTTGTCCCGTGAGATGCAATTTACTTCACACTTGGAATGAAATATATTTGAGAAATATAAATCACTCAAAACTATGTCAAACATTATTATGTTGAAGGTTAAGGAAAGATGATACAACAAGATGTCAAATAGAAAATGCATAAGAAAACCTACATAATCTTTAAATCTTTTTTTCTCGGGAAAAAAACAAGTAATTTTATTTATATAACAACATTACATAGATGCATGTGGCATTCTTGTAGCATTACTGCTATTTTTTTTTCGTAATTGGACGTGATTGATTTTGTTTGAAAAAATGACATTAAAATCTTGTAATAGAATATAGTATCAACCTAAGAGTGAAACTGTTAGTGATGATCTTTTCAAATACATAAACAAAGGGTATTAAAATTGTCATGAAAAAACATAAAACTAACAACATAGTTACCGACTTAATGAGAAGTGCGACCCCAAAATGAGAAATCTGGCACAAAACCCATATTTTGCATAAAAAACATCAAAATCAACTCCCAAATCAAAAAGTGGTGCTACCTGTAGCACCATTTTTTTAAACGGGGTCAAAATTACAATATTTTTCAAACATGGCCTGCAAATCTCAGAAAATAGCTCACAAAAACCTTAAAATCAACACCTAAAAATAAAGATGTTTTTGAAAAAAAAAATCTTTCCAAAACGTTAAAATTTGAGATCATTTGAAATCGTATTTTTATCACCTGGTACCATTAAAACCAAAGCCTCAAAATCAACCATCAAATTGAAAAGTATTGCTACCAATAGCACCCATTCTAAAATTGGGGTATGAAAATGACACATTTTTATAATGTGGTAAAATAACTCATCATTACTGTGAACAAAATCATAAAATCAACACTTAAATCTTTACTTTTTAAATCTTATTATCACGCAAAACACAAGGCAATACATAATGCCATGAAAATATCACAATATACTTTAAAAATTCAATGTCACTTTTTAATAATTTTTTTACTTATAATAATAAAAAAGTAAACACAAGTTACATTGAATGAAACATAAATAATTTCTTAAAAGTATTGGTATATTGTCTATTGGCACACAAGGTCAGACCCAGTGTTCAACGCTTCAACAACGCACCAACAAAACCCTAACTATCGACCCTTTCGACAACACCTGCGAGGCAGATGAAGTCTCACTCGAGGTAGAGGAAGGGGTGGTTGCAGGACTCAAGTGTATACAACCTAGCTTGGACAGAGATCTATGATAACAATACTTAACAAAACACTTAACATTTCACATTCATTAGTATTTAAACCTTATTCACATTGCAGGTCGAAACCCTAATTACAGAACAACGTAGTATTCAACAAGATCTAACACATCCAAGAACTTAGCACATAGAAATAGATCATATATAACATTCATTCACATCACTAAGTACTAAGCTACTATAACAGATGCATCTAACATACATATTACAACACTAAGCATAAATCACATCAATAACATAACAACCATAATGCACGAAGCAACCACCACACAGGATATACGTGGTTCATCCGAGTGTGGGGCTACATCCACCAAATCTTCTTCTTATTTATTGTTTGTGGCTAATATTCTTAGATGCACAAAGCCACAAAACACACTCCACATAGGACAGGAGATCTGTGCGCACCTCGCCAGATACTCCTTCCCCAAGCTAGGTTCAAGAACAAAGCCTTCTTACAATCACTTGCACTTAGCTCTGGAAGTTCTCAACATAGTATGCACGAAGAATTCACAACTATTCGCACTTAGCACATCACATACATGTCTCTTACTTACATCACTTTCATTTAACATAACACCTCATTACCACCCTTTACTTACATCACCTAGATTTCTATTTACACATTACAGAAAGGGGCCTCAACATGTGTAAACCCATGGGCCGACATCCCATAGCCATTACATAAACCCTAAACCCAAAAATACCTAAAAAGGGGCAAGATCCCACGATCTCCGCTTCGCCTTGCGCTCTTCCTTCGACCAGCCTGTCGAAGTCCCAAAAATGGTCAAACATGACCAAGGTTCTCCAAAACTTGGTCAAGGGAGAAGAGGCCCCCAACACTCACCTATGACTCATCTCGAGTCAATCTGATCTAGGTAACTTAGAACTATGCCTCAAAGGCCTTGAGATTAGCTTGAGCTACCTCGACCTGTTGTTTCGCCATAGCCTCCTTCTCAGTGAATTCATGAATAATTTTTTCGGTCACCGATCCTTCTAAGCATTGTTCTACTGTAGTGACCATTTGTTCTAGTTCTGCACCTCATCCTTCAATCTCCTCAAAAAATGTGCAAGCTTCATCCTGCACTGCCTGGAGCTTCTGAGTCACTTCCATGACTTTACTCTAGATGGCATGGACCTGTTGCTGAACCCTGCATTGTTCCTGGGACTTTTTCATCCTCTTGACCGTTGAGAGAGGCTTCAACTGTTCTTGCACTATTGATGCATGTTGCTTTTCCTTCTAGCATTTTGATTCCAGTGTCCTTAGTTCAGGGTCCTCTGCAAGGCGCTCGTAGGTCTGTGCACTTTGAATGCTGAGATGTTTTCATTCTAAGGCTAATTCCTTTATTCTATGGACTGTGCTTCGGGCAGTTTCTTCTCTCTGGTCTCATAGTTCCTGCAGAGTGCTTAGCACTACTTGTAACTCTAGTTCTGCTACTCTTTGTTGGAGCTACTGAATGGCTTCAACAAGCTTCTCCACTTGACTCTCCACTGGGTCTTATTCCATCTGTTCTAAGCCTATCACATAGTGAAGTTCTCTAGTGACTTCTTCTTTAACTCCAAGCTACTTCGAGAGTAACTATTATTTCTCCTTCTGGATATGTTCTCTATCCTCTATGAACTTTTCTTGGAGGTCATCTTCTTCTTGTTGCGCAACTTGACGTTGCTCTAGGGATTCATTTTTTTCTTGCTTGAATGCCTTTGTGGCCTACTCTTTTTCTTCTTAGAGATGATGAAGGTGAACTTCGGTCGCATCTACTATTCTGTGTAGTTGGGCAAGCTCATCTCCCAACTCAGTCCCTTCATATGACGGGGGCGCATTAGACACTTCGCGACTGGAGTAGAGGGCTTGTTGTACCCCTTTTAGCTCTGCTTCAATACGGTCATACATGGTCTCTTGTTTTGCTTCGTTGCACTGTAAAATATCTTATGAGGTATTAGATACAACAATGTTGATGAGGTCGATGTCATCCACCATGAGAACAGTCTGCAGTTTGGGCTTACTAGCTTTAGACTTCTTCCGCAAAGAAGGTTTCGTGGGGGAAACCTTTCTTTTATTGGATGTCTCAGCCTCATCAATTGGATCCCTAGGTGGTGTTACTTCACCTTACTTCTGCTTGTCTTCTTCCCCTTTGTCCTCTTCTTTGTCTACTTCGTCACGTCCTCCCCCTCGAGGTGAATATGAATCAGTCTCTTCTGATGCGTTGGTCAACTCCTATACCTCTTCCTTCTTCTTCCTTCTGCTACTGCTGGGTGCATCATACTCTTCACGAGTGACCACAGGAATTCCGATGAGGTCGGGGTTAGACAGTTTTGCCTGATCGACTGGTATAAGGAACTCTGCAGGACATTCCTTAGTTATTTCTTCCATGTCCTCCTCAGTGAACTTATAGTAGGATTGGAGCTCTTCTTTATGTTCATTTATGCACACAGTGATATAAATAAAATGTCTATGTACGCAGAACTTACCAAGGGGCCTGAACTTGTGTAGGGTGTTTGATGTCATACGAGGGAAGGACTCAATAGCCCTCTTCAGTTGAAGGTAATAGGTGTGGAAGACCGCATTTTACTGCCTTTTTTTTTCATGTTGCTCGAATACTAGAGCTTAGTGAACTTCGCCACTAGGGGTTCAGATGGATCAATTTCAGGGAAGGTTGCTCCTTCCGCCATCTCCCAAGAAATGAAGGCGATGAGGATCAACAACCAAATGAAATGGAACTCGTAGCCCTAATCCTAAGCTTCACAACAGTATTTCTCTAACTGGTTGATGAGGTAGCTCGCCCAATTCATCTGTAGCCCTTCAATGCATTTTCCTGTGAGGTTGACGACAAACCCTGTGACCTATGTGGGTCTGTTCTTCCTGACTAGCTTACCAGTGATCAACTGGAAGGCTAGGTGTACTGTGCCATTTTGGATATCCACATCTCCATAGGTATCTTTTATTCTCTACACCAGGGCATGATCAACAACCTTCCCTAGATAAAATTCTTGTGGGTCTAATCCTTGCATGCTTAATCCGGTGATCCAATGGATCAGCGCCGGATCTACGATGATGTGTCTATCTAGCCACAGATAACTGCCATGGAATCAATACATCGAGATTTTAATGCACGCATTAACCTCGTGATGCATTCCAAAGTGTGGTATCTTCATCGCGTTTAGGATGGTGGATCGCACGATGTCCATGGTCCATGACTCGAGGATGTTCTTCGACTTCTTCCCCATTATCTTGGTCAAATATTTATGTGGGGCGAGCATGTCATAGTTCTTGCGATCTCCCAAGTTGAAGTCACTAATATTCAATGTCATAATTTGTCCTAATTGTGGTCCAACTGCGCATATCCCCTTCAGGAGGTACGCAGTGATCAAGGTGTAGTCGAAGTCCCTCGGGACACTGTCACGACTAATCACGCTAGCTAGAGGCAGGATATAGTCGGATAGGATAGATGGGATGAGCTTCACATTCACTGAGTCATCGCGATGCTTACTTCGTTTCTCTGTCGTAGCTCTAGAAGGTCTAGATCAATGTTTAGTCGATGGAGAGGCTTGCAGTCCTCTAGTTGATGAGGCATGTGCCCCTGCAGACATGACCTTCTCAGCCATTAAATCTATCATAATTTCCTCTATGAACTTTTCCACTACACTTCTCTCACCTGGCATACACCCTTGATATCGGATATCTTAGGTCAGTGAACAGCCACTCAATGTAACAGAATGGGTGGCGAGGTCTCAATAAGAACAATGCAGTAATAGTTAGCTCTCTGTGGGCTTGAATAATCATTGTTTACAAAAGTGTTCTCGGTGCAACATTCGATGGGATAAAAAGAAAACGTCGTAAGATATTCCTCCAATGGAAAAAAATGCTTCCATCAATGTGATTCCATCTGTTATGGTGCGGTCCCAATGGTCCAATGACGATCTTTCCAGCCATAACTATGTTTTTATCCATTCTGGAGCGTCGGTCTAACAGTTAGGATGCCTCCAATGGTCATATTGATTCGTCGTGGCGAAGTTCCAATCTATGGTGTTATGCTATTCCGACGAAGTTCAAGTTCTGTAAACCTTCCTTCTGTGACGTCCTCTCTAGAACTTCCTACAATTTTTCTAACTTTGCTTTCTTCTTGCTGAACTTTCTAGCTTTCTGCCCTGTGATTTGAGTCACTGGATTCCTCTTTCCATTATTGTTCTTATCTCCTCTTGGCATAGTAACTTCGCACTGTTGAGGGTCTTTCAAAGTGTTCGAGGGTAATACGTCTTCTCTTTCTAGAGTAGGTTCTCTACTCTCCTGTATGGACAGATGTTTCAAATCTTCCTGTGTTATTTCAAATTCGATAGCCAGGTCTCTAACCCTTAGTTTCTTTGACATGTCCTCTTATTCTTCCAGTAAGTGTGTTATTCTCCTAGCCATTAAATCTCTTAGTTCTTTCTTTTTCTATTTTAGATCTTACTCTTCTTGTTTCCTTCGTATCTAATCTTTCTCAATCTAGGTTTTTCCTAACAAAATAGCAAATGGGGTGTTGTTATCAACAAACTTAACGACCTCAAATTCTTCCTCTGTCGAACTGCCATGAGCACTGATAGATATCTTGGTAAGTATTCCATGTAGGGTTATCAATTTTTCTTTTAAATATTCATATTCCTCCCAAAGAAGGAACCATAGCAGGCTTTCCCAAAGTTTCCCAAGTTCTTTTTGTCATAATATTCACCTGTGTTTCCTCATCCAGAACACAGTCTATGTCTAAGTCTCCTATTCTTGTTTCTATACATTCCTTCTCTTTTAAGATCTTTGATAAATTGATGTCTCTGTGATCATTCAGGGTTTCTTTCATCTGGAATAATACTGTCTCTGATTCTTTATGGGGTTCTATCATATCCTTAGTCTCTTAGCATGTCTCATATTAATCTTTTCAACTTTAGCAATCATTCTAGAGAAATCCAAAACTTCATCGTCCATAGCTTTGCAGCAACGACAACTAGGACCTCTACCAGGGTATTCCTTAGCAAGATGTCCCAGTCTTCTGCAACTATAACAAAGAGTTAATCCTCTCTTTATTTTAAATAACCCCCAACCTTTCATGTACGATGCACTAGGATCACAGTAACTAACCTGCAAAAAATTATTTATAGGATCCTGCATCCATTTCTTAGTCCAAACATTCTTTCTATGCATAGAAATAACATATCGTTCACTATTTCTATTAGATCTACTCATATAAAATCTTTTTTCTTATAACTGTGCCCTAGATTTCACACTAGGACACAATCTATCAAGCATTCCTAGAGCCATTCTTTTGAAACAAAAATTTTCACTTATCTTACCTTTCTAAGATAATAAAGCTTTAATATCTTACCTCTTTTTTTCAGATCTGATTCCTTTCTTAGCACAGACCTTCACAAGTCAAGTAGAATATTGCACACTAGATAAACATATCTATGCACAAAGATTTCTCTCTTCTTCAGTTCCCAACAATCACAGTTTCAGGTCTCGACAACAGAACCATTTGTTCACACACAGGGCCAGACCCAGGGTTGAACGCTTCAACAACGCACCAACAAAACCCTAACTACCGGCCCTTTCGACAACACCTGTGAAGGAGATGAAGTCTCAACTGAGGTAGAGGCAGGGGTGGTTGCAAAACTCAAGTGTCTACAACCTATTTGGGACATAGATATTTGATCACAATACTTAACAGAGCACTTAGCAATTTACATTCATTAATATTTAAACCTTATTCACATAATAGGTCGAAACCCTAATTACAGAACATTGCAGTATTCAATAAGATATAACACATCCAAGCACTTAACACATAGAAATAGATCAGATCTAGCATTCATTCACATCACTAAGTAATAAGATACTATATCAGATGGAGCCAACATACAGATTACAACACTAAGCATAAATCACATTAATAACATAACAACCATAATGCACAAAACAACCACAACATAGGATATACGTGGTTCACCCCAGTGTGGGGCTATGTCCAACAAATCATCTTCTTTTTTATTGTCTTCGGCCAATCTTATTACATGCAGAGAGCCACAAAACACACTTTGCATAGGCTAGCAGATCTACGCACACCTTTCCATATCCTCCTTCCCTGAACTAGGTTTAAGCACAAAGCCTTCTTACAATCACTTGCAGTTAGCTCTACAAGTTCTCAACATAGTATGTACGAAGCATTCACAACTATTCACAATTAGGACAACACAAACATGTCTCTTACTTACATCACTTGCACTTAGCATAGAACCTCATTACCCCCCTTTACTTCCATCATCGAGCTTTCTATTTATACATTAAAAAAATGGGCCTAAACATGGGTAAACCCATGGGCTGACATCCCATATCCGTTACATAAACCCTAAACCGAAATATCTCTAAAAATGGGTGAGATCCCGCGATCTCTGCTTTTCCTTACGCTCCAGCTTCGACCAACCTGTTGAAGTCCCAAAAATGGTCAAACATTACCAAGGTTCTCCAAAACTTGGTCAAGGGCCAACATTGTCCATATTCAAAGTATATGAGCTAAGACATTTTATTATATTATCCATAATAAAAAGCATATCATTCATAAAACATAAAAAAATATTCATAACTAAATGTAATATCATATGTAAGTTCAATGCTCATTTCTAGTTACCATATAAACATCATATGGATAAAAAATGCATAAAATGCTTCATACAATTATTTAGATTGCCTCATGGTTTATAAAATACCATAAGAGTCTACATTGTCTACAGATGAATGATTAGATGAAGATGTAGAGGATCCATACTCTTCTCTATTGTCGATGAATGCATCATCTGAGTTTACATGCATGCCCAACATTTCAGATGTCAAATGCCTTTTAGATCTATCTCTAGGTTCAACAGACTCCCATCTTGCATTTATTTCTTGTGGCAACAACATCTTGATAATATTTGTTGTCTTAGAGCGAAGAGTTCCTCTCTTTTTCAAATTCAAGTCATAAATAAGTATGTCAACATCATCTAATTTTAAGAGGTTAGTGCGACGATGAGTTGTATTTTGGCCCTTTGTTTGTATATTTCTATTGACATGTTTCTCAACCACCATCTTTGGCTTGTACACACCATTTAATGGGTGTGTACTTGTTGCATACCAATGCACTTCAATTGCAATACCATCAACATTTTCTTTCTCAATATTTATAACCTTTACAATCCAGAATGGATATCCATGTGTCAGATGCTAAAACTGCAATCATGCTACCCTCCTTAATATCTTTTACAGAACCCCCTATAAACGTCTACCATGGCTTCACATTGCACACGTGACCTTCTTGAACCAATATACATTTCTCTTTTCTCTACTTTGTAAACTCAATAGCACCTTGATATTCTTGTTGAACTTCAACAATGTTTGTTTCTTCAAATTTGTTTGGCATATTTTGTGGCCAATGAAATGGAGTCCTCAACATTGTATATTCATTTTTTGTGCTTGAAATTATGTCACTTTGACTGTTGAAAAAATACTCCCACCAAACAGAATCAGCAACATCAAAGTACTCATATGTATCCTTAATGGAATTTTGTATTTCTTCCAAGTGATCATAATAATCTACATCTTTATTACGCCTCTATGCATTATGGATTTCAACAATTGATTGTAAAATAAAAAACTTTGATGAAAATATTGGATGATCTAGAATGAAATTCAGAAATGATAAACCTAATGAAGGCCCCCATTCTGTAGTAGTTGAATATTTATTTCCCCATATAAGTGTTTTCCCATCCTTTTTTTTGAAACAAAACTAATGTTGGAAGCTAATGTCATTAAGATGTTGAATACATTTTTCTTCACAATGCAATCCATGAATAAATATTCACATGTCAACATTTTCTTTTAATATATGAAAAGCAGGCTCTGAAATGTATGTTTTCTTAATACATTCAATCAATGATGGTAGAATTTCAACATTTTGTTCTCTTCAATGTTACTGAAAAATGACTTAAAATTTGATCAATATGATCATGAGTGTGTCCAACAAGAAGGAAACCAACTTTAACCTTTTGAAAGATTCTTATTTCAACAAGCATGCTTAGATATCCAAACACAATTTGATTTTTATTTTCACGACTAGTGTTTTCCAACTATAGATAGAGAAATTCAGAAATATTTCCAGATCAGTGAGTGAGGACATGATGAATTATGGTGATGGTAATATTTGGAGCTGTGAAATAAACCCTTGGACACATTTTTCCATTGAAAACCATACAACTAACCAAGTGAAACAAAATGAAATTCTCTTCCTGTAAATTTTTGGGTGTATGGAAAAAATGTGGTAGAAGTGTTTTCTTCTGGTCCATGCCATCAATTATCATACCTAAATATTTGTTTTGAGAATCATAACACTTCTTTTGATGTTTGTACAACTTTTTTCTTTCACTTGATTGTTGACTCCAATGTTCTTGAAGTGATTTGACTATGGAATTTGCACATGACATAAAATTAAAATATTGATTATATGTTTTCATAGTTTATAGAAATTCAATTTAAAAAATAAAAAATAGTAAATACATACCTCTCTCTGCCCCTTGATATTTATCTCTTCTCGATTTAAGAGTAGAACATATTCTACAAATCTCCATTCTTGACTTCTTAGGAATATTGACATTGTTGAATTGTTTCTTCCATATTCTTGTAAAATATTCATATGTAATAAAATTACCATTTCCTTCAACACCTTCAACATATCCTTTGTACAAGTTGTATATTTCCCTCCTTGATAAATTATCCAGAATATGTATTGTTTCTCTATTTGGCATACACTCTCCATGTTTGGAAAATAAATCACGTATCCATGAAAATTTACTATTTGTTAATGGACTACTCTCTCGTCCATGATGTACCTTTTAATAAAATGATGGTTATTTTTCCAACCTGGTCTGGATTCTTGATAGACGAATATTACCAATTGAGTGAATTTTTTTGAAATCCTTTCTGCAAAGTAAAATATTTCCAATGCGATAATCATATCATGTATTGGTGGATATCATGCACCCCATCAAATATGAATTTTGTATGCTCTTATTCATTGATAAATATTCCTTCCTTTTATTCAAGGAATATATGTAGTCCATTCTTTTCAAACAATTTTTTTGACAACATTCACATGAAATAAATTCACTTATGGAAATTTATTTAGTGAGAAAGTATTTCCTAGACCTTGTATAAGTATAATGATTTGGATTCATATAAAAATGTCTAATCCTGGTCCTAGACACAATGTTTCTTCTCAATGTCTCCACTATTTCATCATCCTCACTAGAAGGATTTTCCTTATCACCACAAGGAGTATCAAGAAAAACATTGTCAGGACACTGAACTAGAGAATGTTGATCACCTTGATTTGTTGCAGCTAAATGATTGAGAACATCATCATCAACATAATCATTTGGAGGAGAATCATCATCAACATTATGTCCACCATTGACATAATCATATTCATTTCTTTCAAAATCCCCACTTGAGTGAAATTTTTCACCATCTTGCTTAGTGCCTTCAAAACCTTCATCAGTATCTTGAAAATCCTCACTTGGAGGAAAATCAACATAAAAAATGTTTCTTTTTAATTTATCACTTGGGAAAGAGTATCCACCAATGGCATAATCATCTTCACTACTTTGAACATCGCCACTTGAGAGATATTCTTCATCATCCTCATTACTGGCTTGAAAATCCTCACTTTCAGGAAAATCTTCATTATCGTCATGGGTACCTTGAAAATCCTCACTTGGAGGGAAATCATCGGCACCAACATTGCTTCTTTTAAATTCCTCATTCGAGAAAGACTATTCGCCTTTTCCATAATCATCATAATTAATTTTAAAATATCCACTTGGGGGGCATTCTTCATCATCCTCATTCATGCCTTGGAAATCCTCACTTAGAGGAAAATCTTCATCACTACCCTAAAAATCCTCACTTGGAGGAAATTCATCATCACCAACATTGATGTCTTTAAATTCCCCACTCAGGAAAAAGTGTCCACCATTGTCATAATCATCTTCACTACTTTTAAAATTTCCACTTGAGGGAATTTCTCCATTATTTTCAATGGTTCCTTGAAAATATTCATTGGTGCCTTGAAAATATTCATTGGTACCTTGAAACTCCTCACTTGGAGGAAAATTTGCATCCCAGTCATTTAAAAGTTGATCATAGTCTCCACTTTGACTTGAATTTTTATTATTTCCATTACTATTAAACTGTTGACTAGATTTATCACCAACATATTCCTCCTCTTCATCATCAGTGTCTTCAAAGTCCTCTGATTTAAGACTTTCATGAGGAACGTGCTGAATAAAATTTCTTGCACTATGATCAAAATTCTGACTTGCTGAAAAATACGATGCCTCCTTTGCATTACAAACATTTCTATCCCATTTCCTAGTCCCAATAGAAGAGGTATGCGAATAATTTTCTGAAGTCTCAGAAATAAAATCTTTTTTATCCAATGAAGCCATCCATTCTCTATGGGAACATAGAATGATACAAAATCTCACCCTCCCTATGACATTATTATAACATGCATAATGATCTTTTCCCTCTAAATACCC
>SNQJ01S0000400.1:75721-135123 GCA_010110895.2 Picea sitchensis | reverse complement strand
TATTATATTAAAAATGTGCGCAGGGGAGTTTGGAACCCGTGGTTTGACCGGTGTATTAACCGCGCATGGGTGTTATATGGTTTTCAAACAGATTAACCACTTTTCCGCCCAGCTTTTGGTCCTATGGCCATATGACCGAGTACCGAGGTGGTTAGGAGCTGGAGGCGCCTTAACCGTCCTACGGTTTGCACCATTGGCATGGTTGCGCCCGGTGCCAAGTTTTTACGCTTAAATGAGCATGTGAGCCAGGTTTGAAGCGCAAGGGTGCGATTTGTAGAACCAGAGACAACAAAGTTGAAGAGGGAGACTTCAAGGAGGCTAACTTCTTCATTTTTCGACCGATTGAGGTGCCGAAAGAGCCCAGACAGGGGTTTTGGGACGCTGCGGAGCCATTAGAGCAGTCGGTTTGTCATTTTGAGCATTGTAAGGAATTTTTTTGAGCACTTTGAGCAATTTAATAATAATGATCCATTGGAAGCTGGACCAGGAGATGTAGCCCGGAGAGGGGTGAACTCCTTTATCAAGTTGTTGTGTTTATGTGCTGATGTTCAATGTTTTATGCTGCTGTCTATGTGTATTTTTACATATGTAATCCTTAATTATGTGTTGCAAATTGATCCGGTTGCTTTAAAACACATAACTTTTCACTTGCAATAATTATTCAAGTTTTTCAATTCTTCTTCAATTTTTAGATCAGGCAGGATAGATGGGATGAGCTTCACATTCACCGAGTCATCGCAATGCTTACTTCATTTCTCTATCATAGCTCTAGAGGGTCTAGATCGACGTGCAGTCGATGGAGAGACTTGTAGTCCTCTAGTTGATGATGCATGTGCCCCTGCAGACATGACCTTCTTAGCCATTAAATCTATCATAATTTCCTCTACAAAATTTTCCATTACACTGCTCTCACCTAGAATACACGCTCGATATCGGATATCTCAGGTCGGTGAACACCCACTCAATGTAACAGAATGGGTGGCGAGGTCTCAATAAGCACAATGCGGTAATAGTCAGCTCTCCGTGGGCTCAAATAATCACTGTTTGCAAAAGTGTTCTCGGTGCAACATTCGACGGGATAAATAGACAACGTCATAAGATATTCCTCCAATGGACAAGAATGCTTCCATCAATGTGATTCCATCTGTTATGGTGCAGTCCCAATTATCCAATGGTGATCTTTCCATCCATAACTATGTTTTTATCCATTCTGGAGCATTGGTCTAATAGTTAGGATGCCTCCAATGGTCATATTGATTCGTCATGGAAAAGTTCCAATCTACGATGTTATGCTATTCTGACAAAGTTCAAGTTCTGCAAACCTTCCTTCTGCGAAGTCCTCTCTGGAACTTTCTGCAATTTTTCTAACTTTGCTTTCTTCTTGTTGAGATTTCTAGCTTTCTTCCCTATGATTTGAGTCACTGGGTTCCTCTTTCCATTATGGTTCTTATCTCCTCTTGGCATAGTAACTTCACACAGTTGAGGATCTTTCAAAGTGTTCGAGGGTAATGCATCTTCTCTTTCTAGAGTAGGTTCTCTACTCTCCTGTATGGACAGATGTTTCAAATCTTCTTGTGTTATTTCAACTTCGATACCCAGGTCTCTAACCCTTAGTTGGTTCGACTTGTCCTCTTGTTCTTCCAGTAAGTGTGCTATTCTCCTAGCCATTAAATCTCTTAATTCTTTCTTTTTTGTTCTAGATCTTACTCTTCTTGTTTCCTTCATATCTAATCTTTCTCAATCCAGGCTTTTCCTAGCAAAATAGAAAATGGGGTGTTTTTCTCAAAAAACTTAACGACCTCAAATTCTTCCTCTGTCAAACATCCATGAGCACTGATAGATATCTCAGTAAGTATTCCATGTAGGGTTATCAATTTTTCTTTTAAATATTCATATTCCTCCCAATGAAGGAACCATGGCAGGCTTTCCCAAAGTTTCCCAAGTTCTTTCTGTCATAATATTCATTTGTGCTTCCTCATACAGAACATAGTCTATGTCTAAGTCTCTTATTCTTGTTTCTATACACTCCTTCTCTTTTAAGATCTCTGATAAATTGATGTCTCTATGATCATTCAGGGTTTATTTCATCTGGAATAATACCATCTCTGATTCTTTCTGGGGTTCTATCATATCCTTAGTCTCTTAGCATGTCTCATGGTTTTCTTGTCTCATATTAATATTTTCAACTTTAGCAATCATTCTAAATAAATCCAAAACTTCATGGTCCATAGCTTTGCAGCAACGACAACTAGGACCTCTACCAAGGTATTCCTTAGCAAGATGTCCCATTCTTATGCAACTATAACAAAAAGTTAATCCTCTCTTTCTTTTAAATAACCCCCAACCTTTCCTGTACGACGCACTGGGATCACAGTAACTAACATGCAAAAAATTATTTATAGGATCATGCATCCATTTGTTAGTCCAAACATTTTTTCTATTCATAGAAATAACATACCGTTCACTATTTCTATTATATCTACTCATATAACATCTTATTTCTTATAACTGTGCCCTAGATTTCACACTAGGACACAATCTATCAAGCATTCCTAGATCCATTCTTTTGAAACAAAAAATTTCAATTATCTTACCTTTCTCAGAGAATAAAGCTTTATTATATTACCTCTTTTCTTTAGATCTGATTCCTTTCTTAGCACAAAGATTCACAAGTCAAGTAGAATATTGCGCACTAGAGCAACATATCTATGCACAAAGATTTCTCTTTTCTTCAGTTCCCAACAATCACAGTTTCAGGTCTCGGCAACAGAACCATTTGTTCACACACAGGGCCAGACCCAGGGTTGAACTCTTCAACAACGCACCAACAAAACCCTAACTACCATCCCTTTCTTCAACACCTGTGAAGGAGATGAAGTCTCAACTGAAGTATAGGCAGGGGTGGTTGCAGAACTCAAGTGTCTACAACCTAGCTGGGACATAGATCTTTGATCACAATACATAACAGAGCACTTAGCAGTTCACATTCATTAATATTTAAACCTTATTCACATCACAGGTCAAAACCCTAATTACATAACATTGCAGTATTCAACAAGATCTAACACATCCAAGCACTTAACACATAGAAATAGATCATATATAGCATTCATTCACATCACTAAGTACTAAGCTACTATATCAGATGGATCTAACATACAGATTACAACACTAAGCATAAATCACATTAATAACATAACAACCATAATGCACAAAACAACCACAACATAGGATATATGCGGTTCACCCCAGTGTGGGGCTATGTCCAACAAATCATCTTCTTCTTTATTGTCTTCGGCCAATCTTATTACATTCAGGGAGCCACAAAACACACTCTGCATAGGCTAGGAGATCTACACACACCTTTCCATATCGTCCTTCTCCGAGCTAGGTTTAAGAACAAAGCCTTCTTACAATAACTTGCACATAGCTCTACAAGTTCTCAACATAGTATGCACGAAGCACTCACAACTATTCACAATTATCAAAACACAAACATGTCTCTTACTTACATCACTTGCACTTAGCATAGAACCTCATTACCCCCCTTTACTTCCATCATTGATCTTTCTATTTATACATAAAAAAAATGGGCCTAAACATGGGTAAACCCATGGGTCGACATCCCATACCTGTTACAAAAACCCTAAACCCAAAAATCCCTAAAAATGGGTGAGATCCCGTGATCTCCACTTTGCCTTGCGCTCCACCTTCAACCAGCCTGTCGAAGTCCCAAAAATGGTCAAACATTACCAAGGTTCTCCAAAACTTGGTCAAGGGCCAACATTGTCCATATTCAAAGTATATGAGCTAAGAAATTTTATTATATTATCCATAATAAAAAACATATCATTCATAAAACATAAAAAAATATTCATAACTAAATGTAATATCATATGTAAATTCAATGCTCATTTCTAGTTACCATATAAACTTGATATGGATAAAAAATGCATAAAATGCTTCATACAATTATTCAGATTGACTCATGGTTTCTAAAATACCATAAGAGTCTACATTGTCTATATATGAATGATTAGATGGAGATGTAGAGGATCCATACTCTTCTCTATTGTTGATGAATGCACCATCTTAGTCTACATGCATGCCCAACATTTCAGATGTCAAATGCCTTTTAGATCTATGGCTAGGTTCAACAGACTCCCATCTTTCATTTATTTATTGTGGCAATAACATCTTGATAATATTTGTTGTCTTAGAGCGAAGAGTTCCTCTCTTTTTCAATTTCAATTTATAAACAAGTATGTCAACATCATCTAATTTTAAGAGGTTAGTGCGATGATGAGTTGTATTTTGACTCTTTCTTTTTATCTTTCTATTGACATGTTTCTCAACAACAATCTTTGGCTTGTACACACCATTTAATGGATGTGTACTTGTTGCATACCAATGCACTTCAATTGCAATACCATCATCATTTTCTTTCTCAATCTTTATAACCTTTACAATCCATAATGGATATCCATGTGTTAGACGCTAAAACTGCAATCATGCTACCCTCCTTAATATCTTTTACTGAACCCCCTGTAAAGGTTTTCCATGGCTTCACATTGTGCACATGACCTTCTTGAACCAATATACATCTCTCTTTCCTCTACTTTTGTAAACTCAATAGCACCTTGAGATTCTTTTTGAACTTCAACAATGTTTGTTTCTTCAAATTTCCTTGGAATATTTTGTGGCCAATGAAATGGAGTCCTCAACATTGTATATTCATTTTTTGTGCTTGAAATTATGTCGCTTTGACTATTGAAAAAATACTACCACCAAACAGAATCAGCAACATCAAAGTACTCATATGTATCCTTAATGGACTTTTGTATTTCTTCCAAGTGATCATAATAATCTACATATTTACTACGCCTCTGTGCATTATGGATTTCAACAACTGATTGTAAAAATAATAACTTTGATAAAAATATTGGATGATCTAGAATGAAATTCAGAAATGATAAACCTAATGAAGGCCCCCATTATGTAGTAGTTGAATACTTATTTCCCCATATAAGTGTTTTCCCATCATTTTTTTTGAAACAAAACTGATGTTGGAAGCTAATGTCATTAAGATGCTCAATACATTTTTCTTCACAATGTGATCCATGAATAAATCTTCGCATGTCAACAATTTCTTTTAATATATGAAAAGTAGGCTCTGAAATGTATGTTTTCTTAATACATTCAATCAATGATGGTAGAATTTCAACATTTTTGCTCTTCAATGTTACTGAAAAAATGACTTAACATTTGATCAATATGAACATGAGTGTGTCCAACAAGAAGGAAACCAACTTTAACCTTTTGAAAGATCCTCATTTCAACAAGCATGCTTAGATATCCAAACACAATTTGATTTTTATTTTCACGACTAGTGTTTTACAACTATAGATAGAGAACTTCAGGAATATTTTCAGATCAGTGAGTGAGGACATGATGAATTATGGTGATGGTAATATTTGGAGCTGTGAAATAAACCCTTGGACACATTTTTCCATTGAAAACCATACAACTAACCAAGTGAAACAAAATGAAATTCTCTCCCTGCAAATTTTTGGGTGTATGGAAAAAATGTGGTAGAAGTGTTTTCTTATGGTCCATGCCATCAATTATCATACCTAAATATTTGTTTGGAGAATCATAACACTTCTTTTGATGTTTGTATAACTTTTGTCTGTCACTTGATTGTTGATTCCAATGTTCTTGAAGTGCTTTGACTATGGAATTTGCACATGACATAAATTAAAATATTGATCATATGTTTTCATAGTTTATAGATATTCAATTTAAAAAAAACAAAATATTAAATACATACCTCTCTCTGCCCCTTGATATTTATCTCTTCTTGATTTAAGAGTAGAACATATTCTACAAATCTCCATTATTGACTTCTTAGGAATATTGACATTGTTGAATTGTTTCTTCCATATTCTTGTAAAATATTGATATGTAATAAAATTGCCATTTCCTTCAACACCTTCAACATATCCTTTGTACAAGTTGTATATTTCCCTCCTTGAGAAATTATCCAGAATATGTATTGTTTCTCTATTTGGCATACACTCTCCATGTTTGGAAAATAAATCACGTATCCATGAAAATGTATTGTTTGTTAATGGCCTACTCTCTCGTCCACGATGTACCTTTGAACAAACTGATGGATATTTTTCCAACCTTGTCTAGATTATTGATAGACGAAGATTACCAATTGAGTGAATTTTTTTGAAATCCTTTTTGCAAATTAAAATATTTCCAATTCGATAATCATATCCTGTATTGGTGGATATCATGCACCCCATCAAATATGAATTTTGTATGCTCTTATTCATTGATAAATATTCCTTCCTTTTATTCAAGGAATATATGTAGTCCATTCTTTTGAAACAATTCTTTTAACAACATTCACTTGAAATAAATTCACCTATGTAAATTTATTTAGTGAGAAAGTATTTCCTAGACCTTGTATAAGTATAATGATTTGGATTCATATAAAAAGGTCTAATCCTGGTCCTAGACACAATTTTTCTTTGCAATGTCTCCACTATTTCATCATCCTCACTATTAGGATTTTCCTTATCACCACAAGGAGTATCAAGAAAAACATTGTCAGGACACTGAACAAGAGAATGTTGATCACCTTGATTTGTTCTGGCTAAATGATTGAGAACATCATCATCAACATAATCATTTGGAGGAGAATCATCATCAACATTTTGTCCACCATTGACATAATCATCTTCATTTTTTTCAAAATCCCCACTTGAGTGAAATTTTTCACCATCTTTCTTAGTGCCTTGAAAACCTTCATCAGTATCTTGAAAATCCTCACTTGGAGGAAAATCAACATAAAAAATGTTGCTTTTTAATTTATCACTCGGGAAAGAGTATCCACCAATGGCGTAATCATCTTCACTACTTTGAACATCGCCACTTGAGAGATATTCTTCATCATCCTCATTACTCGCTTGAAAATCCTCACTTTTAGGAAAATCTTCATTATCGTCATGGGTACCTTGAAAATATTCACTTGGAGGGAAATCATCGGCACCAACATTGATTCTTTTAAATTCCTCATTCGAGAAAGACTATTCACCATGGACATAATCATCATAATTACTTTTAAAATATCCACTTGGGGGGCATTCTTCATCATCCTCATTCGTGCCTTGGAAATCCTCACTTAGAGGAAAATCTTCAACAGTACCCTAAACATCCTCACTTGGAGGAAATTCATCATCACCAACATTGATGTCTTTAAATTCCCCATTCGGGAAAAAGTGTGCACCATTGTCATAATCATCTTCACTACTTTTAAAATTTCCACTTGAGGGAATTTCTCCATTATTTTCAATGGTTCCTTGAAAATATTCATTGGTGCCTTGAAAATATTCATTGGTACCTTGAAACTCCTCACTTGGAGGAAAATTTGCATCCCAGACATTTAAACATTGATCATAGTCTCCACTTTGACCTGCATTTTCATTATTTTCATTATTATTAAACTGCTGACTAGATTTATCACCATCATATTCCTCCTCTTCATCATCGGTGCCTTCAAAGTCCTTTGATTTAGGACTTTCATGAGGAACGTGCTAAATACAATTTCTTGCACTATGATCAAAATTTTGATTTGCTGAAAAATACAATGCCTCATTTGCATTACAAACATTTCTATCCCATTTCTTAGTCCCAACAAAAGAGGTATGCGAATAATTTTTTGATGTCTTAGAAATAAAATCTTTTTATCCAATGAAGCCATCCATTCTCTATGGGAACATAGAATGATACAAAATCTCACCCTCCCTATGACATTATTATAACATGCATAATTGTCTTTTCCCTCTAAATACCCACCTCCCCCAAAATATAATTTCCCTCCAAAATTTCCCCCCCAAATTCCCCTCCCAAAAAATTATTCCCCAAAATTTCACCCCAAAATATTCCCTCCAAAATTTCCCCCTCAAATTTTTCCATCCAAAATATGCCCCCAATTATTTTTGCATATTTTCCTTTAAAATTAAAAATAATTTTTACTCTTTTATTTTGTTATTTGCATGTTAAATACAATATTTATCATGTTTATTTATTTATACCACATTTATTAAACATATTGATGATCCATATAATTTTAGGTATATATGTAGACAATATACCTAATTTTTATTTATCCCACATTTGTTATACTAACATTAATTTATATCATATGTGTTATATATACATAGTTTTGTTTTATCTTTACATTGTGTTATATTTTGGGAAGTATTTAATAAAGGATTTGGAGCAATCTAAAAGGTAGAAACATTGAGAAGACATCCAAGGAGAATCTAGCACTTCAGAGGTTAGATTTTTAAAATTCTTACCATTTACCGTAACAACAATTATAAAATTATCTTTGAATCACATAATAATTTTCCATGTGAAAATTAAAAAACCTTAAATTTTCTTAGATGTTTTCTACTTTTTTCTAAAAAATACCCAACTTTTAAAAAAAATTGAGAATTTAAAAAAAAAAAACATTAACAAAATCCTTAATATTTTTTGAAAAAAAAAGAAAAAAAACCTCAAATTTAGGTATAGTTTTAAAAAAAAAAAATAGTTTATTTAATTGTTTTTTACTTAAATTTTATTAGTTTTGGCCCATGGCGGTTACTCAACAATGTTCGTGCCTTAGTCAGGGGGGGGTGCAAGGGGGAGGCGATGTCGAGCATCGCCCCCACCCGGCCAGCCCTGTGGAAAATTTGTGGGCATGCCCAGGTCTTTGCCATGGGGTTGGCCCCCTGTGACCAATTCATGGTCGCAAGGACCATGACTTGGCCTTGGGGGGGCAGCCCCATGACCAAGTCGTGGGAGTGCTCATGGCTTGGCCAAGGTGCTAACCAAGCTAGGGTGATATTGGGCATCGCCCCAGCCCCCATGGCCAAAGCATGGTCCTGGCATAAGCCCAATAACTCTATGGGTAAATTTTTTTTACTGATGGGTAAAACAAAATTAATTTCTTTTAAATTAGTGTTTATATGCAATGTTGTTTTTTTAAGTTTATTATAATGTGAAAGGCCTAATTTTAATTTTTTTCATCTTAATATAGGAAAATGACAGGAAAGATATTATCTATGAATACATATGGATCACGACTTGCAATAATGGCATCCAAAAATGTAATTGGAACCATCATGAATGTTAGGCAACAAAATGATAGCATAACACTTGAGCTTTTAAAGGCGATGAAGATTGTTAGAGAGTGGAAATCTGTGGAAGGTGAAAACAAATTGAAATATTCTTGGTTTGTTAAATACAAGCAATGAAACAATGGAGATCATATATATTTGTGTTGTGCCGAATTAGAACATGTGCAAGGAAATCATTAGGTACTTGGCTTCTTACGAGATATATGTTTGGTGCGAACCACATATATTTTTTATGCACTTGTCAAACAAGGGAGAACTTATATAAAGTTTAGATATTGTTTCACATTGAGAAATTATAAAAATAGTGATTTTTTTTTAGAATTATGTGCATCCATTGTTGATGAAATTGAGAAAGGCAATGTAAGTTTTTTATTTATATTTTTGTGTCATTTATTATTATTTTTTTTTGTTTTCTAGTTTTTTCGTGGCCCGCAGGACTAGGCTGTGGCTAAGAAACCACGACTCAGGGGCATCTAAGTCATCAAAAACACTCGGGGATCGCACCTGGCCTAAGCCACACCAACCCTTAACGTGGTTGGATTTTTTGTCCCTGCAGGTTTCGAACCCGTGAATTTAACATCACAGAGTTCCTTAATAGAACACTCCATCACCGACTGTCCTACACCTCGGGGATGTCATTTATTATTTTTAGTATCATGGTAACATTTTAATCTTATTTAACATGAAAATGTTATATTTTATTTTTACACGATATTGATGAACAACTTTCACATATGTTAGTGGGGATTTACTCTATAGATAATAATATCATGGATGTCATCAACATTTTTCATATTGAAAAGACATAAGAAGGAAGAAAAAAGAAACATAAAGTAATTTAGGATCAACTTGCAAGACTAGATAGAGAAGAACATGAAATAAGAAAGAAAAATCTTCATTCTAGAAATCCTAAAAGGGTTACATTTTAAAAGGAGGAAACTTCAAATGAATATTTTGTTGAGATTGGTCCCAATGAGGTTATCACTTCTTCTTGGAAAAATAAAAAACAAGATAAATGAAAAAGAGAGATGGTTGATGATGAGTCTATTCCTATTGATTATGAAGAAATCATTAACTTAGATGAAACACATTTAAATCATAAGAGGAAGAAAAAAATTGTTGATAATGTTCAAGAATTCATCGTTAGCTTAGAGTATTATAGTGAAAGTCCTAAAGGTAGCAGATAAATAATAACAGCAGGTGCTGATCTAGAGGATGGTATTATGCAAACAACACAAAATTCCATTCAAAATAAAATGAGGATGGAAAACATAGTTGATGATGGCCACACATTTCATTTGAATGTAAAACAATTTTATAAATGCACAGAAGGGCAGGAAAAATATCAAATTAGAAACCCGCATCACTTGCATATTCATAATTTGAAAGAATTGATTAGGTACAATCCATATGCACATGTGGTTGACTACCTAGTTCTTGTTGACCCAATGGAAGTTCCTATGAAGGAAGAATTTGATAGATCAAAATGTTTTGACTATAAATATTATATGATTGGAGAAAATCATTCTGCAAAGGCTAGAAGAGTATTGGTGCTAGAATATCCCAATAATCCTCGTTTTGAGACAGTAAAAGAGATGGGATAGATCCTGATAGACTGAGATACAGTAACACTTTCCAAATACCTCAGATCTACAACAAAATGTTTCGAAACTGATTTCTTTAAACCTTAGAAACCCTTCAATGTTGAACAGTGGAAAAATGTGGGTAGGATATTACGAATTCAAACTGAGAATAAAGAATTGTGTAATGGAGGAATGATCCATCCAAATATGGCCTCAATACACAAGAGAAAATGGGGATAACAATTTGTGGAATCATTTAAGGGCTTAGGACTTGGTCTGGAAAAATACATCTCAACAAACCTTCAAAACAATAGATGATTTTATATGGACTTCAAAAACTCGTGAAACTTTCCACACAATGGAGATATCTTCCTTTGAAATTGATCTGATGTATAACTTTCAAAACAACTACCTGAAATCGTGATGACCTTTAGACATAACAAAATCGTTCAATTTTAAATGTGCATTCAAACCTTAGGATTAAGTTAAAATTTAATCACAAAGATAGCCAAACCATATCATGGTATGATGATTATCCAAATATTGATTCTTGAATGATCCTTTAGCATTAAAATACAAATTTTATTGTATTATTCTAAAAAACAATATTAAATTTGTCGGGATTTTTTTTATAGGAGGTTTGACTAAAAATCTCAAATCTGAAATATCCTAGTTCATTGGGAGATGGGGTCTCTTATCTTGGTGAAAAAATTAAAAAAAAACGGGTACTTGGAGACCCTTATACCAAATAATGAATACAAGGATAATCCAAAGTAGGACAAACCGTACAAAATTCTCTTATGTAGGAAACCATAAAAATTTAAATCAAATCTTCAAAAGTTGCTAAAAAATTCAATTTAATTTTATATGCAAAAAAATAAGTCCCACACATTATCTTTTAGGGATATGTTAGGGACCTAACCCCTCACGTAGGGAGAATAATAAATTTCGATGTAATACATGTCAATATTAATAAGGCCTAGCAATAAGGAAGAATAAGTTGAATGTAAGAAGACCTAATAGAAGCTTCCGCTTCTAGAAGGATCTTCCTCTAGATGGTTCTTTTGATAGACATATTTAGTATAAATAGGAGTTGAGGGTAATATAACTGTTGTCTTGGATATTATTGTAATAGAGCTCTTCTCGACTACAGGTTGCCCCCTCGAAGCGGCAAGCGAACATTTCTCTCAGTAATCAAAGTGCTCTTTTGGGTGTTATTTTGTTATCATTTTAGTATTATTGTGGTGTTGTTCTAGTTATATTGTTGTTCATCTGCCATTTCTAGCATTGTATTTATTTTTTGCGTACTTTTTATATATGGAATATTACAAGTGGTATCAGAGCAGTTTCCTTGGCAGAAAATTGTGGGTTAATTTTTTTTCAAGGTAGAGACGTATTTCGACGTCTTTAAGCTACAAAGATCTGTCATTACACGTATAAACCCACGTTCGGGGATTCATACATGAAGGAAATACAAGTGGTACTTAAGAACACATCTGTTGGCCACCCTTGTAACCCATGTTGGTACCCCTTTGAGTGGTAGCACATTAGACAACACCTGTATATGGATCAACCTAGTTTTCCTGAAGCCCTCTTTAGATAAACTGATTGGTCACCTGACTGTTATAGTGCCATCGAGAATAACACTCGGGAAGATACTCTCTAGTACCTAGGTATATTGGGACGAGTAATACTATTGGAACCCACACATATATCAGAGAGCTATAGCACAGGGAAAACTCTTGTCTATAGAACCCTTGAATACATAACCCTTGGGGAGGGAAAAATTAAATAAAACAGACAAGATCTATTGTCGCGTAACTGTGTTCGAGTTGCCAAATCACTACACATTTCTTCTTGGTTAAGCATTTGGTCATTTCATCACTACATTATTCCTATTATTTGAGACCTATTCCATTTCATTTATCTCTTCACCCTTATCACATTCATACCTATCATTTTTTAGCAAATGTTTTGACCCCACCCGCCCCTCTTCGGTTCCCTTGTCATCATGGCCCATAACTGTACCCAAGACTTGGAAGATTGCTTCAATACATTTCAATCTAATTTCATAGAGACCCAAAAAGAAGTAATACAACTCAGTGCCAATATTTCCACCATCAATAAAAACATGCATTCCTCCATCGTCACCTCAATCGTGGAACTCAAAGAAGATCTCAAATAAGACATGACTACCTAGCTTCAACTTGTCACTTCAATGATATGCACCAAGTTGCATATCCCTGCAGATCCCCCTTTATCTGACCCACCTTTGCATGCCAAAGATGATACTTCCTCTAATTCCCATTATTATTAGCCCCATCACTTTCAGTATGACCTACGCCTTCCGCGGGTGGATGTGACCAAATTTGATGGCTCAGATCCCACTGGTTGGGTAAATCAAATGGAACATTATTTATCTTTGTATGGAATTATAGTTGACTTGACCAAAGTCTAATATGATGTTCTCCATCTAGATCAAGAACATTGGCAATGGTGGCAAGGGAAAAAAAAATACACGTCAAGGGTATGTTGCATGGACACACTTTGTGGAAGAGATTTATGAACAATTTGACACTGACACCAACCATTTAGGCCATTTGAAAAAGTTGAAACAATATGGTACAATGGAAGACTTTATAGATACTTTTCCGAGAATGTTTTATCAGTGGCCTCAAGGATGATATTCGTGCCCATGTCCTCATGGCTCAACCTTAGAGTTGGGTGGAGGCTACTAAACGAGCTAAGGAAGCACAACAATTTGTCTCTTCTCAAAATTGGAAACCCTCCTTCATTCCTCCCATTAAACTAGTAAATCCAGCTCCTCCTTCTACTCCACTAAAGATCCAAAAATTGACCAGGGCCGAAATGGATGAACACCAACTCAAAGGCCTTTGTTATAACTGTGATGAAAAATATTTTTTGAGACACAAGTGTAAGGAACAAAATCCTTTTATGGACATCTCAGAGGATGTTTCAGAAGAGGATGTTGAAGCTCCCCTTATGTCTAAGTCACCTGAACCCACCAACATTACCCCTCCCTCAGACCCTCCCGAAGTAGAACCGGTCATTTCCCTAAATTCTCTCACGGGCTTCTCTTCTCCAAAAACCCTCAAACTAGTTGGCTACATCAAGCATAGGACGACCATCATTATTGTTGATAGTGGTAACACCCATAATTTTATTCATTTCCGCATTTCCCAATAAACTAATTGCTATATCTGTGCAGTCAATAATTTCCAAATCATGATTCCCAATGGCGGGTCCATGAAATGTGGAGGGTGTTGTGAAAATGTGCGTCTCAAAATTGATGACTACCACCTAAAATCTCATATGTTTGCTATTGACATGGGTGGTTGTGGCATTGTGTTGGGTGTAGACTCGCTAAGGAATTTGGGTCCCATTCTCATGGATTTTAAGGAATTAACCATGCAATTTGACCAGGAGGGCCAGAAATACAAGTTCCAAGGAATCACCGTTGGTTCCCCTAATATCATCACTTCCCATAGCATGGAAAAGATGCTCAAAAAAGCTCATTCAAGTGTTATTTCCCAACTCCATGCCATACAAGCAACTGAGACACCCTTTATTCTGCAAGACCTCCAATCCATCATCCCTAAACATCAAGTGGTTTTTTCCACTCCCCAGGGAATCCTTCCTTCTCATGGTGTTCATGATAATTCCATTCCCCTTGTCCCAGAAAGACTTCCTCCCAATATTCCTCCCTATCGTCACCCCTTTTCTCAAAAAAATGAAATTGAGAAAATGGTTCAAGAACTTCTTAACGCAGGTGTTATCCACCCTAGTATGAACCCCAACTCTTCTCCTGTGGTCATGGTCATGAAAAAAGAAGGCTCTTGGTGCTAGGGATGATTTTAGGGGCTAAATTTCACTCATGGGCTAATTTTCCATGGTTTTTCCAAAAATGAGATTCACTATTTTAAAAATTATTCACCCAAATTCTATAGCATAAAATTATTTTACCTTAAAAATCACTAGAATTTTATTAAAGCTATATAAAATCCTTAGAAATTTGAATATTTTTACAAAATTATCACCAAACATTTATAGTTGGCATATGAA
Source organism: Picea sitchensis (assembly GCA_010110895.2). Taxonomy (NCBI): domain Eukaryota; kingdom Viridiplantae; phylum Streptophyta; class Pinopsida; order Pinales; family Pinaceae; genus Picea; species Picea sitchensis. The sequence continues at coordinate 120,257 of SNQJ01S0000400.1, read as the reverse complement.
GGATTAGTAATATTCGCGAAGGTTTCTACATTTTAAAATAAATTTTCATCCTTAAAATCATCCCTGCTTGGCGCATGTGTCTGATTTCTGCACCCTCAACAAACTCACCATTAAAGACAAATTTCCCATTCTTGTCATTGATGACCTCTTGGATGAATTGATTGTTGTCTAGTTCTTTACTAAACTTGATCTTCGTTTTGGCCACCACCAGATCCATATGAAAGAGGCAGACATTCCTAAGACTACCTTTAGAACTCATGAGGGCCACTATGAGTTTTTTCTCATGCCCTTTGGTTTGCGTAATTCTCCCTCCACTTTCCAAAGCCTCATGGATCATGTCTTCCATCCTTTTCTTTGTCATTGTGTCTTAGTTTTCCTTGATGATGTCCTCATCTATAGAAAAACATGGACATACCATCTGCCTCATGTGGATCGAGTTATCCATCTACTCTTTCAGCACCAACTTTTCTTGAAACAATCTAAATGTGATTTTGGCGCCTCATAAGTCAAGTACTTGGTTCATCTTGTTGGCAAGCATGACGTCAGGGTGGGTCCTAAAAATATTGAAGCTATGAAAGACTAGCCTCACCCAAAGACTCACAAAATCTTGCATGGATTTTTGGGCTTAACATGTTATTATCACAAGTTTGTTAAAAATTACAGAAAGATTGCAGCCACTCTCACTACACTCCTTAAAAATAATTCTTTCACCTAGAATCCAATAGTTTCTCAGGATTTTAAAACCTTGAAGATGGCCATGTGCACCACTCCAGGCCTGGAACTTCCTTATTTCACAAAGACCTTTTTCCTTGAATGTGATGCTTCAAGGAAAGGAATTGGAAATGTCCTTATGCAAGAGGGATGGCCTTTGGCCTTTACTAGCAGACAAGTGTCTGAACAAAATTTAGGCAAAATAAATCTATGAAAAGAAAATGTTGGATATTCTCCATGTCATTGATCTTTGGCGCCCTTATCTATTGGGGAAATGCTTCCAAATTAAGACAGATCATCAAAGCCTCAAGTATTTTATGGAACAATGCACTTCCTCCCTAGAGCAACAAAAATGGGTGACTAAGCTCTATGGATATGATTATGAGATCATTTACAAGAAAGGAAAAGGCAATGTGGTTGCGGATGCAGTTTCCCGAAAATACGAAGATGAAGGGTCCCTTTTTTCTCTCTTGTTCATTGTACCATGATGTTGGAGCACCATTAGCAAGTACACATGGCAGGAAAACTCAGCGCCTGAGAACCAATCTGGAGTCTCGAATGCTAGCCAGTACTACAAATCTTTTGAGGCTGATAAAAAACAAAAAAGGAAAGATCACGCATGTGGAGACAAAATGAGAACGCATCGCCTGAGAGTTTAACCCTAGTCTCGATGTAACCACAATTAGATAGTAGTTATTTTGTTTCTTTCGTATAAAGAGAGGTTTTGTATTCCCTAAGGAAGGATTACGGGGGTTGTGAGCAAGTTGTAATTTTTTGACCAATAGTTGTTGGTTTTTATTGTTGTTGTAATCATATTTTCATTTTGAATGAAGATAACTAAGGAAAATTGATCCAAATGTGTGAGACTATTGTTGTTCACAATTCTTTTTTATTATTGTTTTCAAGAATGAACAAATCTTTCTATGAGTGTATGTAGCTTTAAAATTTTTGTATAATTCTCAATTGCTTTTCTTTGTGAGATGGTGCAAGGTGTGCATATAGTCCACAAGGAGTGCATTGAAATTGTCTGTTTGGAATCATAAAGCTCAAAATAAATAGCATAAGATTTCCTTCACAGGTAGCGTAAAGTGACTATTGCAAGGAGTGCACAGTCGTCCACAAGAATCCAGATCTTGTGTAAGAATCTGCTGCAAGGAGTGCATAGATCCAGAATTAGACTCAGTGTCGAAGAGACTCCGTAAGAAGACGAAGGACTGGAACAAAGGAACACTAGGAAGGAGGGAAGAATTCTTTTCAAGAAATCTCTAAATCTGAGTGAGACGAAATTTCTCGGAAAAGAAAGAAGTGCTTGGGAGATGAAAATATTTGAGGAGAGCAAGCTCAAAAGGGATAACACTTTCCAAGAACTACGAAAGTGATCCAAGAAATGGAATCGCAGGAAGGAAAAAGGTTGAAACCTTTGAATCTTTAGAAAATCTTCTATGTCTGAAGAAAGATTAAGCTCAGGGGAAGAGATTTGGACCATCCGATCAACGTCCAGACAATGAGTAAGTGTAGAGGAGGAAAGATCTCAGTCATTCGGTTTGAGTGTAAAAGAATCATAGACACTTGATCAAGGTAGAGTGAACTAATGACAAGCTTTGAAAGTACACAGGAGGAGCGGGGTTAGGAAATTATGAAATCATCAGAGCCGTCCATTGTCAAGGAGGACACGTGGCGAGATATCAACATTTCACTGACTCACAAAGTGGAAAGGTCAAAGGGAAGATTCATGAGGATTCATGAAATTTAAGTTTGTGAATTGATCGCAGCCATCGATTGAGGGAAGATCGTGGACCGTAGATCTAGTCATTTTGGGAGTTCGCAACTCAGGAAATCAGAGGTAAGAGTTATGGGAACTCGCAAAATCTGAGTTTGCGATTTGATCTAAACCATTGGATCGAGGAGAGATCTAGACCATTGATTCATTTCAAGGGAAGGAGATATCAAGAGCTCATATATCAGGAGAAGGGAGGTGAGTAGTTCTCCAACTTCACAAAGCGCAAAGTCCTGATACACGAAAAGGAGATCAGGACCATTGGATCACAAGGATTGTGGACTGTTTATCTAGTGAGAATAACTCGCAAGTTCGGGTTTCAGAAGGATGAGTAATCAGACTTCGCAAAACATGAAATTGCGAAGCGCTCTGAAGGTTTGGCCCGAAGTCATAGTGAGGGATCATATGGATGGAGGTAAGGGAGGAGCTATCACGTTTTAGGCCCCTATTGGAATTTTAGAGGTCAGGAGAGTTAGGGTGACTCACATGCAAAGACCCGATACACGAAATCATGAAACGCCATTTGAGTTAGGCGAGTGGTCATAGTGAAGGGTCACATCGGTGAAGGAGAATAGAGGGGCTAGCACGTGATGGGCTCCTATCATAATTTCGGAGGTCAGGAGAGTTGAGGTGACTCACATGTAAAGGCCCGATACATGAATTTGTGATGCACCTTTTGATCAAGCAACTGGTCACAACCTTGGTCACTTAAAGAGAGGCTTAACTAGGAGAGCTAGCACCTATTTACACTAAGGTTTTAAAAGAAATTAAGGAGAAAGCCATGAGTTCCATATAACCTATTCTTTAAGGGAAAGAGGGCATGTTAAGTGGATTTGAGGTTCTTTAGGGTCCAAAGAGTCAAACAGACTCAGTTTCTTCATCGATCCTAGACTGGGAGGTCCCAGAGCCCTTAGGAGAGAAGGGGGTCTGCATCAAGTGGTATCAGAGTTTTTTTTGTTTGTTTGTAGAATGCATACAAAAGAAGGGTGGTGAAAGAATATAGTTTGATACCATCAAGTGGTATTAGAGTGATGCAGGAGCATCATCGAAAAAGCAAGCACACGGAAGTAGATGACAGCTGGATATGCACCAACACACATTTTGAGATTGTTTTGAATTTGAAAGGATACGACATTAATGTAATATATTGAAAGGATACATTCACATTTATGTTTTGAGTTGTAATACAGATCATGAGTGGTTTCTCTCATCTATTTGTTGTAGGCATTTATTGTAAAAAATGTAAAGTAATTGTAGACTTTAATTTCGATTAGATAACTTAGAGTGTAGGAGGGAAAACTCTAGAAACCTCCCTCGCATGTACTGTATTGTACCATTATTCTCATTGTAATAGTTAGAGAGTAGTAGAGCAAGAGAATAGGAGAGCATAACATAAAGTTGTATAAGAAGATTTTTTTTTCTATTGAACCCATGTACAAATGCACTTGGATTAATATAAGAAGGTGTTGATCCAAATTCATGGTCTTTATGATTTTTGTTTAAATATATTGAATGGTATGTTTACAATTTTCTTATATTCTTTGTTATGCATTTGTTTCAATGATATGTGTGTATGCATGATTTCATGTTGAATGTATGAAATTTGTGAGATGAAGAGTATGAGTTTCAATTGTTTCGCGTCCTGAGAATTCCTGTGAGGAGTGCAGTGAAAGTCCAGAAGGAGTGCGTTGACGAGGTTTTGAGTTTCAACTCAGAAAATCTCAGGAGAGATACTGTTTTCCTCATACCAGCAGAGATGTAAGGATAACATACAGTCATGCAAGGTATGCGCAAGCAAGTTGAGGTCTTAGACTTTTCCAATCCAGTGAATGGTTGAAGAGATTCTGTTGCAAGAAGTGCACAGAACTAAGAGATTCATATAGATAGAGGTTATGTGTGAATGTCGCAAGGAGTGCATCCAAGAATCCCTTAGGAATCCTTAAGTTTGCAGCATAAATCAAGGTTAGGAGGGATTGATACTTTGAACAAGGTCGAGGAAAGGATGCGGTCTGGAATCACCTCATAGAAGTCAAGCTCGAGAGAAAAAGAGGCCAATTCATTTGGTCAAGATTCATCAAGGAGCCGAACAGACAGTTGAATTTTCTCAGAGGGAGAACCATCAAAATTTCGTGGACCGTTGGATCTTGCAGACCAATGGAAATGTTAAGGAGAGAGTCCTTAAGGATTTGTAGGCTCAAGAGGAAGAGTAACCATTAGATCTAGATTGACGAGGATCATTGATCTCCTATTGGAATTTCGTCATTTCGAAATTCGGGGATGTGGAGAAAGTTGTGACAAGAAGGCATGAGTTGCAAAATTTCGATGGGATCTGGACCATCAAATCATAGAAGGATTTGGACCGTTGAGCTATAGTAGCAGAGAAGTCGCGAGTTCGGACTTCGGGGAAAACAAGAGTGTTGTATCGTGAACTCATGAGTCACGAAATCTCAACGCACTTAGAGGTGGACCCCATGACATGACTGAGGTTACATAGTGGACACATAAGGGAGGAGCCAAAGACTCACTAGCCCCTTTTAGGGTTTCAGGGATTGAAGGAGTTAGAGGGACTCACATCAAGGATTGCAAAGTTGCAAAAGATGATATACCCTTTCGGGAAAAGGCTGTGGTCACATGAGTTGATCACATGGGTGAGAGTTCATGCCTAGTGCTTGTTCGCACAGGTGTAACTCCTAAGAAGGACCTATGGTTATATTTGTAAGGGTACTAGTGGGAACCAGAAGAGTCATTCTGACTCAAAGGAGAGACCAAGAATGATCCTTATATCGGGAATTCAAGTAGAACCTGTCGATGTAGGGGTGTTACATCAAGGTGGTATCAGAGCCTACAATCATTGTTTTATGTAAGCAAGAGAAGACAGAAGGCAAGTTGTGACTTGTATTCTATGTGGAATAGATTTAAAAAATGTCACCCAAAAGATGTCAAGAGAGACCAATGCCCAATCTAGCCATGGAAAGGTGAATGAGAGAACTTCGTGCTCGATTAGATGCTATGGAGATAGTACAAAGATGAGCTACTATTACAGGAGATGTTAGTTATGCCAAAAATGAAAATGAGGCTAGAGCCAAAGAAGAAGTTGTAGTCGAAGATGTTGCAGAAGAACGTCTATTCAAAGTTGTTTCAAGAATAAGTGTTAGAGAAAATATGGATATTCCGATGTAGGAAGGAAACTTAGACATTGAAGAGATGTTATATTGGTTTAGACATCTTGATAAGTACTTTGATTATGAAGATATTGAGGAAGATAAGAAAGTTAAACATGTTGTCACTAGACTTAAAGGGCAAGCAATATTGTGGTGGGATGAACTACAGGATGACAGGCATTGTAAAGGAAAACATAAAATAAAAAGATGAGATAGGATGGTAGAAATGATGAAAGCCAAGATTATACCCAAATATTACCAAATTAATATGTTTCGAAGGATACAAAATTTGAGACAGAAAGGAATGATAGTGAAGGAATACACTGAAGAGTTTTACCGACTTAACATCAGAGCAGGTCATCATGAGAGTGATGATGAAAAGGTCACCAGATACATGAATGGTCTGAGATATGACATCCAGGATGAGATGAGCATGGTGACAATAAGAAATGTGGAAGATGCTTATCAGATTGCTCTAAAGTTAGGATAAAAATTGGCCCGAAAGCAAGGTCAAAGGGGCAAAGGTAGAAGTCAGAGTAGAGAAAAATCAATTGCCCACGACAGAGTACAGAAGCCCAAAGATGAAGAAAAGATAACTCATACTCACCTTGAAAGAGGAGGAAGTTCACAGAGAGGACAGTATGCCGATAATAACACTTTTCCTCGAGCCAAAGGAAGAGGAAGAGGAGGAGGTGGTGAGATAAGGTGTTTTGTCTGTGGAAAGATCAGACACAAATATTTTGAATGACCTGATAGAAAAAGAGATGGAGGAGGTGAAGCTCACATTTCAGAAGTGCAAAGGTGAAATGTTGAGGCAGAAGATGCAGAAGGCGGAAGATCCTTAGTGATGAGGAAAATTCTCTTGAAACTAGAGAAAGAGGTTGAGAATCCAGTCCAAAGAAATAGTCTGTTTAGAACTACTTCCAAGACCAAGGATAGGGTATGCAAGGTAATTGTGGAAAATGGAAGAAAAAATAATCTAGTATCCAGAAATATGGTGGAAAATATGGAATTGGAAAGAATTGCACATCCGAGCGCATATAAAGTTTTGTGGTTGAAAAAAGGACACCAGGTAACTGTCACTAAACAATGTTTAGTTGAATTTAAGATATGAGGATATAGGGATGGGATCTTGTGTGATGTTATTCCCATGGATTTCTATCATATTTTGTTGGGGAGACCATGGAAATATGACAGGAATGTTGTTCATGATGGAATAAAGAATAAATATACCTTGGAGAAGAATGGTAGGATGCATATGTTGCTGCCAATTGAAGACAAGAAGGTGAAAGAAGAAACAAGCAATACTATACTTCTCATGAGTGGGAAGGAACTTCTAGATGATGTCAAGAAGGATCAAGACATGCAGTTTGTTGTGGTAAGAAAATATTGAGTCATCTTGACCAGTACTTCGATAGATGATCTAGTGGAGGAAATTTAAGAACTACTGGAGAATTTCGCTGATATAGTGGTGGAAAATTTACCTTGTTCGTTGGCAACCATCAGAAGTATAATCCATCACATTGAACTTATACCAGGAGAGAGTTTACCAAACAAGGAAGCGTATAGATTGACGTTGCAAGAGAATGAAGAGGTTAAGAACCAAGTCTAGGATTTGATGGACAAAGGGTTGATTAGAGAAAGTTTGAGTCCATGCGTTGTGACAACAGTGCTAAGTCGAAAAAAGGATGGTGGATGGATAATGTGTACGAAATCTAGAGCTATAAACAAAATCACCATCAGGTATATATTTCCTTTATCGAGGATGGATGACTTGATGGATTGCTTGAGTAGAGAAAAGGTTTTTTCAAAAATTGATTTGAAAAGTGGATATCATCATATTAGAATGAGGGAAGGTGATGAATGGAAGACAACATTCAAAAAAAATGAAGGATTATATGAATGGATTGTCATGCCGTTTGGTTTGACGAATGCGCCAAGTAATTTCATGAGATTGATGAACGAAGTCTTGAAATATTTCATTGGAAAGTTCGTAATTGTGTATCTTGATGATATACTGATCTTTAGTAAGATTGGGGAAGAACAATTGAGACACCTAACTCTATTGATAAGGAGGTTACAACAAGAGAAGTTGTTGATAAATTTGAAGAAGTCATTTTTCATGAAGAAAGAGATCATTTATTTGGGGTTCGTAATCTCTTCGAATGAGTTGAAGTTGGATCCTTTGAAATTAAAGGAAATCAAGGATTGGCCATCCCCAAGGAATATATTTGAAGTCAAAAGATTCCATGGATTAGCCAGTTTTTAGACGAAGTTCACTAGAAATTTTAGTGGAATTTTTTCACCAATGATGGACATAATCAAGAAAAGACATAAATATTTTCATTGGACAGAGGAAGAAGAGAAGAGTTTCAAGTTGTTGTAAGAGAAGATAATTGGATAGCCAGTTCTTGTTCTACCAAAATTCAGTAAGACATTTCAAGTGATATGTGACACAAGTAGGTTTGCGGTTGGAGCAGTCTTAAGATAAGACAATAGACCGATTGCCTACTTCAGTGAGAAGTTGAACGAGGCCAAGATGAAATATTCCATGTATGATAAAGAGTTTTATACAATCATACAGGCACTGAAGAAATGGAGGCACTACTTGGTTCTGAAAGAGTTTGTTTTGTATAGAGACAATCATGCTTTACAATTCAAAACCAAACAGGAGAAATTGAACCAGAGACATGCAAAATGGGTTGAATTTATGCAGAAATTTACTTTTGTTATAAAGCACATTTCTGGAAATGGTAACAAGGTTGTTGATGCATTGAGCAGGAAATGTTTGATTCTGCAGGAGTTTTGTGTGAGGACATTAGTTTTTGATAACCTTACGGATATGTATAGGGATGATTCAGATTTTAAGGATGCTTATGAAGCATGCAAAAATCCTGTCGTGAGAGACAGAAGCCAATGGATTGAATATATGGTTCAGGATGGATTGTTATTCATAGGAAATCAGTTATGTATTCCAAAGAGTTCTATGAGGGAGAATCTTCTAAAGGAAAAGCGTAATGGAGGATTGGATAGACATTTCGGCCATGAAAAAACATTCGCGCAACTGAATAGCTTATATTATTGGCTAGGGATGGGGAAAAATGTGAAAAAAATTGTCAACAAATGTAGAATTTTCCAGCATGCAAAGGGGAAAAGATAGAATACAAGATTATATTAGAGAGGCCATGGGACGCAGTAAGCATTTATTTTGTAAGTTGTGGGATGCAGTGAGCATGGATTTTATGTTAGGATTTCCAAGGACACAGAGGGCTTGTGATTCCATATTTGTGGTAGTCGACAGGTTTTCCAAAATGGAACATTTCATTCCATGTCAGAAAACCAATGATGCAACTCACATTGCAATCCTGTTTTTCAAGGAAGTTGTTCGACTTCATGGTTTACCCAAGAGTATTATTTCAGACCAAGATACCAAATTTGTTGGTCATTTATGGAGAACACTATGGAAGAAGTTGGTGACGAATTTATCTTTTAGCTCAGTATATCACCCTCATATGGATGGACAGACCAAGGTAGTCAGTCAGAGTCTTGGAGATTTATTGAGGAGCTTAGTAGCTGAACATCATGGTCAGTGGGATCAGATTCTACCGCAAGTAGAATTTGCTTATAACGACTCACCTAACAAAAGAACAGGACACAGACCATTCAAGAAAATGTATGGAATGAAACCAAGGGGAGTATCTGAGTTGATGGACTTAGAGAAAAGTGAGTTCAGGAGTGTTGGAGCAGAAGACTTTGCAGCAGAGATGCAGAAGCTCCATAGTAAGATCAAAGAGACGTTGCAGTATTCTAACCAAGAATATAGGCATAGAGTAGATCAACACAGAAGAGAGCTTCATTTTGAAGTGGGATATTTAGTGTTATCACACCTAAGAAAGGAGAGATTCCCAAGGGGAGCATATAATAAGTTGAAAATTAAACAGATAGGGTCATGAAAAATCATAAGGAAATTCGAAGAAAATGATTATGAGATAGAGTTTCCAGATGACGTGGGCATATCACCCATAATCAATGTAGCATATCTGTACTGTTAGAGAGAAGATGAAGTGGGAGGAGCAGAAAATCAGAAGGAAGTTCAGTGGGGCAAACCAATGTTTGTACCTGAAAAGACGCAGATGGAAATGATCATTGATCAGAGAGTTAGAAAAAATACCTGAAGGAAGAAATATTTTGAGTATTTGGTAAAGTGGAAGGGACACCCAATTGAGGATGCTAGTTGGGAAAGTAAAGAGAAGATCCAAAAACATGGACATACGGTGCAAGAGATCATGAACAAGAGTTCATGAATTTTTCAGCTAGAGGAGTATGATGCAAGAGCATCGTCAGCAAAGTAAGCATGTGCAAGTAGAGGACAACTGGATATGCACCAACGCACATTTTGAGAATGTTTTGAATTTGAAAGGATAAGAAATTAATGTGATATCTTGAAAAGATGCATTCACATTTATGTTTTGAGTTGTAATACAGAGCATGAGTGGTTTCTCTCCTCTGTTTGTTGGAGTCATTTATTGCAATAAATGTAAAGTAGTTGTAGACTTTAATTTCGATTAGATAGCTTAGAGTGTATGAGGGAAAACTTTAGAAATCTCCCTCGCATTTATTGTATTGTACCATTATTATCATTGTAAGAGTTAGAGAGAAGTAGAGAAAGAGAATATGAGAACATAATAGAAAGTTGTATAAGCAGATAGCTATTACTATTGAACCCATGCACAAATGCACTTAGATTAATATAAGAAGGTTTTGATCAAAATTCATGGTGTTTATGAATTATGTTTACATCTATTGAATGGTATGTTTACAATTTTCTTATATTCTTTGTTATGCATTTGTTTCAATGCTGTGTGTTTCTGCATGATTTCATGTTGAATGTATGAAATCCATGAGAAGAAGAGTATGAGTTTCAATTGTTTCTCGTCCTGAGAATTCCTACGAGGAGTGTAGTGAAATTTTGCAAGGAGTGCGTTGACGAGGTTCTAAGTTTCATCTCAGAAAAGATGAGGAGAGATACCACTTTCCTCATACCAGCAAAGGTGAAAGGATAGCATAGAGTCGTGCAAGGTATGCACAAGAGAGTTGAGGTCTTAGAATTTTCCAACCCAGTGAATGGTTAAAGAGATTCTGTTGCAAGGAGTGCACAGAACTGAGAGATTCAAATAACTAGAGGTTATGTGTGAATGTCACAAAGAGTGCATGCAAGAATCCCTTAGGAATCCTTGAGTTTGCAGCAGAAATCAAGCTTAGGAGGGATACATACTTTGGAGAAGTGTGAGGAAAGGACAAGGTCTGGAATCACCTCGTAGAAGTCAAGCTCAGGAGAAAAATACGCTAAGTCATTTGGTCAGGAGTCATCAAGGAATCGAATGAACGGTTGAATTTTCTCAGAGGGAGAACCACCAAAATTCCGTGGACCATTGGATCTTGCAGACCAGTGGAAAGGTTAAGGAGAGATTCCTTAAGAATTCGTAATCTTAGCAAGAAGAGTAACCATCATATCTGCAATTATGAGGATCATTGATCTCGTGTTGGAATTTCTTCATTTCAGAATTCATGGTTGTGGAGAAAGTTTTGACGAGAAGGAACGAGTCACAAAATCCCGAGAAGATATGGAACACTAGATCATAGAAGGATTTGGACCGTTGACCTGTAGTAGAAGATAAGTCATGCATTCGGACTTCGGGGAAAAGAGGAGTGTTGTATTGTGAACTCACGAGTCGTAAAATATCGACGCGCTCAGAGGTGGAGCCCAAGACATAACTGAGGTCACATAGTGGATACATAAGGGAGGAGCCAAAGACCCATTAGCCCTTTTCCGGGTTTCAGGAATTGAAGGAGTCAGAGGGACTCACATCGAGGATTGCGAGGTCACGAAACCCGAGATACCATTTCGGGAAAAGGTTTTGGTCACATCAGTTGATCACATGGGTGAGAGTTGGTGCTTAGTGCTTGTTCTCACAGGTGTAACGCCTAAGAAGGACATGTGGTTATATTTGTTAAGGGTACCATTGGGATCTAGAAGAGTAATTATGAATCAAAGGAGAGACAAAGAATGATACTTAGACCAGGAGGTGAAGCAGAACCTACCAAGGTATGGGTGTTGCATCACAAAGATGAAATTTTTCTTCCAGACAGTAGGAAAAGGAGATAAAAGAGACAAAATAACTCCAAGTTGTACTTTGTTTATGAGAGACAATCAACATAATGCCACTGAGGAGAGGAGGGGAGCCACCTTTATCCAAACGTGTTGTAGAAAGGGAGATGTGAGAACTTCGTGTAAGGGTGGAAGCGATGGAAGTAGTGCAGAGAAGAGCACCTGATGCTGGAGACATCAATGATGAAGAGAGTGAAGATGTATAAGTCAAATAAGTTTCAAGGGAAAATGTTGTCGAAGAACGCTTGCTAAGAGCAGTTGCTAGATTGGTAGTTGGAGGCAAGATAGAGGTCCCAATGTATGAAGGAAATTTGGATGCTGAAGAGATGTTGGATTGGATAAGTTTCATGGAAAAATATTTCAATTATGAAGATGTCGATGGGTAGAAAAGGGTGATACATGTTGTCAGCAGGCTTAAAGGACATGAAGCACTATGGTGGGATGAACTACAGGCTGAGAGGTGAAGTAAAGGCAAACAAAGGATAAATAATTTGGACAAAATGGTAGCCAAGCTGAAGGTTAAGTTCATGCCCAAATATTATTAGATCAATCTGTTCAGGAAGCTACAAAACATGAGACATAAGGGTATGACAGTCAAAGAATACAAAGAGGAGTTCTACAAGCTAAACATGAGAGTTGGACAAAGAGAGAAGGATGAAGAAAAATTTGTGAGGTATATAAATGGCGTGAGGTATGAAATATAGGATGAGATCAGCATGATGTTGGTAAGGACAGTGGAGGATGCTTATCAGTTCTCAATGAAGGAATAAGAGAAGTTGGCCAGAAAGAAAAGCCAACAAGGTAGAGGTAAAATCCCAGCCTCAAACAAAGGCAAGGGAGTTTCCCATGGAAAAGCGCATAATTCCAAAGATGAGGTTGAAACCCCACACAGTCACTTGGAAATAGGAGGAATTTCCCAAGGAAGATAGGATGGTGGAAGGAACTCTTCTAGAGGAAGAGGCAGATGAGGAATAAGGTGTTATGCCTATGGAAAGACAGGGCACATGTCTTCGGAATGCCTCGAGAAAAATAAAGAAGGAGGAGAAGATCACATTTCAGAAGCACAAATAGGGAATTTTGAAGCAAAAGGAGTAGAGGATGGAACATCCCTGATGATGAGAAAGGTTCTCTTAAAACCAGAGGCAGAAGTTAAAAATTCAGTACAGAGGAATAGTCTATTCAGGACAACTTACAATACTAAAGACAGAGTATGCAAGGTGATAATTGACAGTGAGAGTACTGATAACTCAATATCCATGGAGATGGTGTAGAAATTGGAGCTGGAGACAACTACATACCCAAATCTATATAAAGTCTCACGGTTACAGAAAGGACACAAGGTAATGGTTACTAAACAATACTTGCTTGAATTTAGGATATGAAAATATAGAGATGAAATTATGTGTGATGTAATTCCCATGGATGTATGCCATATTTTGTTTGGAAGACCATGGAAGTTTGACAGGAATTTCATTCATGATGGGAGGAAGAATACATACACCTTGGAGAAGAATTGTAGGACACATATGTTGCTTCCAATAGAGGAGAAGAAAGTGAAAGGGGAAGTCAACACAAGCATACCTCTCATGAGTGGGAAGGAACTCCTGAAATGAGTCAAGAAAGAACAGGAGATGCAATTTGATGTGGTGAGGAAACCCATAGTTATCCTTACTAGTACTTCGATGGATGATTTACTTGAAGAAGTTAAGGAATTGTTGGATAATTTTGCTCACATAATGGTGGATGAGTTGCCTAACTCATTTCCACCCATTAGAAGTATCAACGATCATATTGATTTGATACCAGGAGCAAGACTGCCAAACAAAGTGGCATACAGACTGACACCTCGAGAGAATGAGGAGGTAAAGAACCAAGTCCAATAATTGTTAGAAAAGGGATTGGTTAGAGAGAGCTTGAGTCCATGTGCAGTACCAACTGTGTTGAGTTCAAAGAAAGATGGAGGATGGAGAATGTGTATAGACTCGAGAGCGATCAACAAAATCACTATCATGTATAGATTCCCTTTGCCAATAATATATGATTTGATGGATTGCTTAAGTGGGGAAAATTTCTTTCCTAAGATAGATTTAAAAAGTGTATATCACCAGATCAAAATGAGAGAAGGTGATGAGTGGAAGACAACCTTTAAGACAAATCAAGGTTTGTATGAGTAGCTTGTTATTCCATTTGGCTTAACCAATGCCCCGAGTACTTTTATGTGGTTGATGTATGAAATACTAAAAGATTTCATTAGCAAGTTCGTGGTTGTGCATATAGATGATATACTGATCTGTAGCAAGACGAAAGAGGATCATTTGAGGCACCTGACACTAGTGATAAGGAGACTACAATAGGAGAATTTGATAAACCTGAAGAATTCCTCTTTTATGAAGACAAAACTCATTTACTTGGGTTTTGTGATCTCTTCAAATGAACTGAAGATGGATCCGGAGAAGGTGAAAAAAATCAAAGAATGGCAATCACCAAGGAACATGTTTGAGGTAAGAAGATTACATGGATTAGCAAGTTTATATAGGAAGTTCATAAGAGATTTCAGTGGAATTTGTGCACCAATGGTGGATAGATTAAAGAAGAGGCACGAGTCTTTTAAATGGACAGAGGAGGCTGAGAAGAGATTCAATATACTGAAGGAGAGATAACAGAGAGACCAATTCTGGTCTTGCAAAATTTGAGAAGATGTTTCAGGTAAGGTGTGATGCAAGTGGCATTGCAATTGGAGGAGTTTTCAGCCAGGACAATAGACCTGTTTCCTATTTCAGTGAGAAGCTGAATGAGACTAAGAGAAAATAATCCACCTGTGACAAGGATTTTTATGCCATAATCCAAGCCCTGAAGAAATGGAGACACTAACCTGTCCCACAAGAATTTGTCTTGTATAGTGATAACCAAGATTTACAATTCATAACCAGACAAGAAAAATATAATCAGAGGCATGAAAAGTGGATTGAGTTTAAGTAGAATTTTACTTTTGCCATAAAACATATTGCTGGGAATGCTAACAAATTTGTTGATGCATTGAGCAGGAGATGTTTGATCCTGTAGGAATTTCAAGTAAAGACCTTAGGGTTTGAACACAATGAGGAAATGTACAGTGATGATCTAGATCTCAAGGAAGCATACGAAGCATGCGCGAATCCTGTGCTAAGAGATAGGAGCTAGTGGACAGAGTATATGATTCAAGAGGGATTATTGTTCAAGGGAAATCAATTGTGAATACTTAAATTCTCAACGAGGGATAACCTTTTGAAGGGAAAACATAGTGGAGGATTGGCTGGACATTTCCATGATGATAAGACATTTTCACAGTTGAGCAGTTCATACTATAGGCTAGGTATGAGAGTAGATGTGATAAAATTCATGAACAAATGTAGAATTTTCCAACATTCAAAAGTTAAAAGATAGAACACTGGATTGTATCAACCATTTCCCATACCAGAGAGGCATTGGGATGAAATAAACATGGATTTTGTGTTGGGACTGCCAATAACAAAAAGAGGATTTAATTCCATATTTGTGGTGGTGGATAGATTTTTGAATATGGCACACTTTATCCCATGCCAGAAGACCAGTGATGAAACACATGTTTCAAATCTATTCTTTAAGGAAGTTGTGAGACTTCACGACCTACCCAGAAGCATTGTCTTAGACAAAGACACAAAATTTGTTCATTATTTTTGGAGAGCACTGTGGAATAAGTTGGGGACATAATTGTCCTTCAGCTCATCTTATCACCCTCAGACAGATAGGCATATTGAGATGGTAAACAAAATTTTGGGAAATTATTGAGGAGTCTGGTCACCAAGCACCATAATCAGTGGGATCAGATTCTGCCACAGGAAGAATTTGCATACAAAAACTCACCAAACAGGAGCACTGGGAAGGGCCCGTTCCAAATATTGTATGGAATGAAACCCAAGGGATTATCTGAGTTGTGAAACTTGGAACAGAGTGAGGTCAAAAGCATTGGAGTAGAATATTTTGCTGTAGAAATGCAGAAGTTCCATAGCCAGATCAAAGGGAAGTTGCAGAGTTCTAGCCAAAAATACAAGCGTAGAGCTGACCAACATCGCAAAGAAATTCAACTTGAAGTAGGATATTTGGTTCTGGAACATATTAGGAAGGAAAGGTTCCTTAGCAGGACATATAACAAGATAAAGATGATGAAGATAGGGCCATGCAATATCTTGATGAAGTTTGATGCAAATGCCTATGAGATAGAGTTTCCAAATGTCGTGGGCATATATCCCATATTCAACATCTCAGACCTGTATCCTTACAGGAAGGATGACACAGAGGGATCAACAGATAAAGAGAAGATTCAGTGGGAGAAACAAATGATTATATCAGAAAAACCAAAGATGGAAAAGATCGTTGATCAGAGGATTGGTAAGAATACTAGGAGGAAGACCTATTTTGAATATCTGGTCAAGTGGAAGGTACACCCAATAGAATATGCCAGTTGGGAGAGTGAATTTGATATCCATAAGCATGGAAAGTTGGTGCAGGAGCGCATGGATAGGAGTGCATAATTTTTTTCCCAGGTGAGTATGATGCATGAGCATCGTCAACAAGTACACATGGCAGGACAAATCAGTGCCTAAGAACCAATACAAAGTCTCGAATTCTAACCAGTACTGCAAATATTTTGAGGCTGATAGAAAACAAAAAAGGAAAGACCATGCGCATGGAGACAAAATGAGCACCCGTGACCTCGGAGTTTAACCCTAGTCTCGATGTAACTGCAATTAGATAGTAGTTAGTTTGTTTGTTTTGTATAAAGAGAGGTTTTGTATGCCCTAAAGAAGGGTTGCGGGGGTTACGAGGAAATAGGAATTTTCTGAACATTAGTTGTTGTTTTTTATTTTTGTTGTAATCATCTTTTTATTTTGAATGAATATAACCAAGGAAAATTGATCCAAATGTGTGAGACTGTTGTTGTTTGCAATTATATGTTATTTTTGTTTTCAATAATGAATGAATCTTGCTACGAGTGTATGTATATTTAGAATGTTTGTATAATTATAAATATCTTTTCTTCGTGAGTCTGTGAAAGGTGTGCATACATTCTGTAAGGAGTGCATTGACAAGGTCTGTTTTGACTCATAAATCTCAAAAGAAATAGTGTACGATTTTCTTCACAAGTATCACAAAGTGACTATTGCAAGGAGTGTATAGTCATCCACAAGAATCCATATCTTGCATAAGAACATGCCACAAGGAGTGCACATATCCAGAATTCAACTCAGTTTCTAAGTGACTCCGTAAAAAGTTGAAGGATTGGAACAGAGGAACGCTAGGATGGAGGGAATAATTCTTTTCAATAAATATTTAAATCTGAGTTAGACAAAATTTCCCAGAAAATAAAGAAGTTCTTGAGAGATCAAAATATTTGAGGAGATCAAGATCAGAAGGGATAACATTTTCCAGGAAGTGTGAATGAGATCCAAGAAACGGACTTGCAGGAAGGACAAAGGTCAAAACCTTAGAATCCTTAGAAAATATTCTAAGTCTGAAGAAAGGTTAAGCTAAGGGGAATATATCTAGACCATTCAATCAATGTTCAGACAACGAGGAGCAAGCGCAAAGGAGGAAAGATATTAGCCGTTCGGTCTAAGTGCAAAAGAATTGTAGCCACCTAATTAAGGTAAAGTGCACTAACGGTAATATTTGAAAGTACACAGGAGGAGTGGGGTTAAAAAATTATGAAATCATTGGATCCGTCCATTTTCAAGGAGGACACGTGGTGAGATATCAACATTTCACTGACTCACAAAGTGGAAAGGTCAAAGGGCAGAGTCGCAAGGATTCACAAATCCAATTTCATGACTTAATCAGAGTCATCGATTGAAGGAATATCGTGGACCATATATCTAGTCTTGTCGGGCATTCACAACTCAGAAAATCAGAGGTAAGAGTTATGGGAACTCGTGAAATCCGAGTACGCGATTTGATCTGAACCATCAGATCGAGGAGAGAACTGAACCATTTATTCATTTCGAGGGAAGGAGATATCGGGAGAAGGGAGGTGAGTGGTCCTCCAACTTCATGAAATGTGAAGTCCTGATACACAAAAAGGAGACAAGGAATGTTGGATTGTGGGGATTGTGGACCATTGATATGGCGAGCGGAACTCACAAGTTCAGTTTTTGGAAGGACGAGCAAGTAGACATCGCGAAATGAAATATCGTGAAGTGCTTGGAAGGTTTGTCTTGAGTTCATAGCAAGGGGTCATATCGATGGAGGATAAGGGAGGAGATAGCACGCGCTAGACCCCTGTTAGGATTTCAGAGGTCAGGAGAGTTGGGGTGTCTTACATGAAAAGACCCGATACGTGAAATTGCGAAACGCCTTTTGAGTTAAGCGAGTGGTCATAGAAAAGGGTCACATTGGTGAAGGAGAGTAGATGGGATAGAACACGCTAGGCTCCTTTCGGGATTTCGGAGGTCGGGAGAGTCAGGGTGACTCAGATGAAAAATCCTGATACGTGAAGTCGCAACGTGCCTTTCGATCATGTGATTGGTCATAGCCTTGGTCACTTAAAGAGAGGGGCTTAACCAGGAGAGATAGAGCCTATTTACACTAAGGTTTTAAAAATTGTTAAGGAGAAAGTCGTGAGTTCCATATAACCTGCACTTTAAGGGAAAGAGGGGTTGTTAATTGGGTTTGAGGTTCTTGAGGGTCCAAAGAGTCAATTAGAATCAGTTTCTTGATCGATCCTAGACTGGGAGGTCATGTATCCCTTAGGAGAGAAGGGGGATCTGCATCATACTAGATTGGCTCCAATCTGTTTTCCAGGAATGGCTACACGATCCCAAAAGGTCACATCTTCTACAACAATTGTAGTCCAATTCTTCAGTTTCCCCAGGGTGTTCTTGGCTCCATGATGAGCTTTGATACAAAGTTCGTTTGTATTTAAGTAAATAGTCAAAACATAAATCCATGGTACTTTCTGAGCTTCATGCTACACCCACAACTGGGCGCTCAAGGTTTACCAAAACCTATGACAGGTTCAAACATTCTTTTTTCTGGGATGGTATGAAATAGGACATTCATAATTTTGTGGGTGAATGTGATGTGTGTCAACACAACAAGTGTGAAAAAGTCAAATCTCCTGGCACACTACAACTACTTCCGATTCCACCTACTATTTGGATGGATATCTCTATGGATTTTATTATGGGCTTACCTAAATCGGGAAATAAATCAGTCATCATGGTAGTCGTTGATCGCCTTTCCAAGTATGCTCATTTCAGTTCTCTTCAACACCCATTTACAACAACCACTGTGGCTCAAATTTTCATGGATCAGGTCTTCAAGCTTCATGGCATGCTGCATTCTATTGTTTCTAATCGTGACCCAAATTTAACCACCAATTTTTGGCAAGAACAATTGAAGCTACAAGGCACCCAATTGCATCTCAGCACAATTTATCATCCCCAGACTGATGGTAAAACTGAATTTGTCAACAAGTGTTTGGAAACGTATTTGAGGTGTTTTTCATCGGAAAAGAAAAATTAGTGGGCTTAATGGTTACCACTAACTAAATGGTGGTACAACACTTCATACCATACAACTATCCACATGACTCCTTTTGAAGTAGTATATGGACACAATCCACCTTCAGTTCTCTCATATTTACCAGGTGTCTCGAAGGTCTAGGCAGTTGACCAAACACTTACAGTTCGAGATGCTATTCTCGGTACACTCAAAGAGAATTTGGTCATGGCCCAGTATAGCATGAAGCAACAAGTAGATCAAGGTCGCTCTGAACGTCAATTTGTAGAAGGGGATCAGGTGTTTCTTCGACTACAAAATTACAAGAAAAATTCCCTCAAGGCTGACCATTGTTAGAAACTGGCACCCAAATTTTATGGTGCTTATACCATTCTCAAGCATGTGGGATAGGTGGTCTATCAGTTATCTTTACCCAGTCATTCTAGGATACATCCTATTTTTCATGTTTCCTTCTTAAAGAAGGTCATTGGCACTAAGTGCCAAACTCAAACCAACCTTCTCGAGTTGGATGAAGAAGGCTCCATTTGGCTACAACCAAAAGAATTTTTGGACCAACGTGAGCGTCGCCTATGTCAACAAACCATCAATGAAGTGATAGTCCAGTGGAAAGATACAACCCTAGCAGATGCCACTTGGGAACCAACTACCATTCTGCAACAATTTTCACATATCATACCTTGAGGACAAGTCTGTTTTAAAGGGGGGGGGACATGTCAGGGACCTAACACCTCAGGTAGGTAGAATAATATATTCCGATGTAATAAAGGTCAATATTAATAATGCCTAGAAATAAGGAATAATAAGTCGAATGTAAGAATACCTAATAGAAGCTTCTGCTTCTAGAAGGATCTTCCTCTAGATTGTTCTTTTGATAGACACATTTGGTATAAATAGGAGTCAAGGGTATGAGAACTATGTTCTTGGATATTATTTTAATAGACATCTACTTGACTGGAGGTTGTCCCCTCAAAGAGGAAAGTAAACATTTCTCTCAGTAATCGAAGTGCTCTTTCTAGTGTTATTCTGTTATCATTTCTGTATTATTGTGGTCTTGTTCTAGTTATATTGTTGTTCATATGTCATTTCTATCATTGTATTTCTATTCTGCATACTTTTTATATCTGAAATATTACACGATATAAAAGATAAATTAGGAATAACATAGGTGTAAAACATACTTGATTCAATCAAGATTTTTGCAATCCTTTCTCAATTAAGAAATCTACCATGATCTTACTGTCATTAGGCATAAGAGATTTTCACCAAAAAAAAAGAGACTTACACCACAATGCTTGAAAAACAAAAAATCCTTTATTCTCCAATCTAATCCCCATTTACAAATGAGAGGCCTTCCCCTTTTATAGATTTACAGGAACCCTAAAACATTTACAAAAACTATGGGTAAAAACAATACCATGGGTAAAATCATTGAACCATGAGCCAAATAATATTTAAATGTGCTCTTACAATAAATAATGAGTATCTCCCTTGACGCGGCCAAATCATAATAAATAGTTCTTTTCTTTTCATTGACAAGGTCAATCACCATAAAATAATAATTTTTATGATGCACCACCTTTAAGAAAGGGTCAAAGTGGTCAAATGAGTTCAACACCTTGCTCCATTAATGAAATAAATCATGTGTCAAGGTCAAATTCTCCCTTCCTCTTAAGTTGAGATATTAAACATGTGCTCAAATATAAAAAGAGGTTCTCCACGTATCCAATGGGTCCAATAACACTGTAATGTGTAATATATACCTAGGATGGTAGGCCGAAGTCATGTTTATGTTTAGATTGGTAAGGTGAAAAAAACAAACCCGCAAGGATAAAATATCCCCGTCCGTTTTTATAGAAGTGATACTCCTTTGTATTTTATTAAAGATAAATCTTGATATCTTCATACCAAAATATCATAATGGGAGAATATTAAATAGAAAAATATGACTAATTGAAAAATAATATACATTCACAAAAATAATTCCTTAGAATAGGACCAAGAATTTTCAAAGGTTAAAATACAATATATGCAGAAAAAAATGTAAAGAAATAAATAATAATTACAAGAAAATAATATAATTCTCACATCCATCATAATATCATAATTTCGATCACATTCATGAGAAGGAAAAACAAAGGCCAACAATTGAGAGAAATTTAAATGAGTTTTTCATTTAAAATAAAAGAGAATATGATAGGAAAACTTTAAATATCTTGTTCTCCAAAAACTCAGAGTTCAATGTATCATTAAAATTTAACCGCGAAATAGTTCTTTGGGATTTTAAAAAAATAATAAGATTCTTTAACAAAATGAAAATAAAAATTGCATTTGCCCAAAATGGACTGGTATTGGTTTACCATGGACCATAAAATAAAAGTGGAAGAGGGTTGAACCTAAAAGGAAGACAAAGAGATATTCCATTTATCGATAGGGATATTTTAGCATACTAACATGGATGGGTGATAACTCTTTAGGAATTATTGTTGGTTCTTCAAGATATTGTTGCAAGAGATCCCGTGCACTATTCTTATCCTCCAGGAAACATTTGTCTTCAACACCTTTAAAAGTCATTATTGGCTCTTGTACCCTGAACAATTTCTTGAAAGTTGAAGGTGACAGAGAAATTAGGGATTCTCCACGTAGTTGAATAATTCTCTGATTATTGTTGAACTTATTTAAACACTACATAGTTAGCCTATTAATATCAAAAACCTATGGACGGAAACCTTCTTTGGAAATTATCAATGTCCAAATATCATTGGAACTTCCCTCTATTGCTATAAATGTAAATTAATATTTGTATTCTCTCGACCAATATATTTTTTTATCCTCTCATCTGAATGTATTGAGGGTATATCCACAAAATATTTCCTTTCTTATGGACATTGTGCTTAATGTAGTTGGTGGATTATGTACAACCTTTTGGAATGGTAATACCAAAGAAAATCCCCTTTACCATAATATACCTCAATACTCTTCTTTCAAAGAGAGATTAATACGAATTGAATTTGAAATAATGAAGGATTATCTCGCAAAGGTTTCTATTAATAACGACCTTTTAAGATTTTAACTATTTGTTATTTTCCACAAGATTTACATTCAATATACCTCAGAGAGAGTCACAAGAGAAACAAGTATTACTACAAGTGGTGGAGGATCGGATGTAAGTAGGAGTATGAGCACAAACCTATGGATCTGCGGTGAAAATATTTGGGAAATGACTAAATATCATACTTGGATCAGTCAAATGGACGAGTCACATTGAGAATCAAATAAGTCAGAAAAGTAATCTAAACCCACTGTGAAATATTAGAAAAGTTTCTAAGTATGGTGCAAAATAGAATCATAGAACATGGTAGTTCATTTGGTAGCGACGAAACTTTATACATGAATGAGAGTATGTGATGAAACCACGAGAGACTCAAAATAATATACATTCTGGTGCAAAATGGATATGGTGGAATGCAACAGGTGCATTTTGGAGGAGGCAAAACTTTGAACAAGGATAGAATTGACTCATGAACCCGTGAAAAAACGAAAAAAAAATTAAGTTTTGGAAAAAAATACAAAAGATGGTTTATGAAGAGCTTAACACACTTTTGGGCCAGCAACCCCTTAGAAATAACTAATTCGTAGTTCCAAGTGACAATTTCATAGTAAACATAATATTTTAATTTAATTTTGGTACTTTCCTAAGTTTACCTAGGGAAACATTGTTAATAGTCTTTAATAAGCCCACTCATAAGGAAAACAAAACTTTTAAGATGGAGGATATGTAATTTGTGAGACTAGTGATGAAAGGGAAAAAGGGAATGCTCATGTGATGACTCTCGATGTCGTAGACATGAATAGGCCATTTTTTAGCTCCTTTTTATGTCTTCTAGCTTCATTTTATCTAGGAATTTTTTTCAATTTATCCTTCTAGAGGGAGCCTTTACTACTTCGATTTGCACATGCACTTCCCCTTTGTTTTCTTATATTTTTTCTAAGTCCTTTTTTCTTCAGATAGGAATTTTTCCGTAGGACTTTGAAGGGGGGGGGGGTAAGGGAAGTATTCTTACTTTATTTTCTTTTCTCTTCACCTCTTTAGCCTTCATGGATTTATTTGATTTAGGATTTCTTTATTCCACCCTTTCCTTTTGACCTTTGAGTAGTCATACATGATGGGACACAACTATTTTTTTATTGTGGATGGAAACTAGCGATACGTTGGGAAAATGGAAAGTTCTTAGTGTGATTATAATATGTATTTCACTACCCAATCTAAACACCTACTAGTATGAATCATCTTAGAAGAGGGTAAACTTCTATCCAAAAATATGTTTCCCATGGTAATACGAAACAAGTGAGAAAAATCTATATGCTATGATATCCTAGTCAACTATCGTAAGGTAACCAAAACTTCATTAAATGCCAGGGGGTTATATTTTCATAGCTAAACAAATATTAGACATGGAGCATCGATGGAGTGACTTGGACCAAAAAGGTGTATATGGGCATCTTAATTAAGCACATAATGGTTCATCAATGGCCCCACAATGTCTAACTCAATCACGTTGTTCCATCCCAAAAGACAACACCACAAGTCTCATCATCACATCCACTCATGTCAAATTAATCTTTGGCATGTATCTTGAAAAAATTTCAAAGTGGGGAATGGATAATGAAGAATCACCATTATATATAGCGAGGTCATCTAAAGAATCTGGATAGTAATGGTTAGGGTAGCCATAAAGTCCTCTAACATCTAGAGTGGAAAATTGCTTGTGAAATTCCCATGGAGACATTTCAACCAAATTCAATCAAAGTGGAGTCACCAAGGTGAATAATCAGATGAATTCCAAAAAAATACTTACTTCCCCTTATAATCACCTAAGATCTAAGTTTTATAAAGGAATTGGTCGTCTTGCCTTCAATGGAGTCACCATGTGAGTTTACTTAACTAGTCTTCAAATCCTACTCACCAAAATTTTATTGAAGCCAAAATTTGTATACCCAGGGAATGGACTTTGTCCCTATAAATGATAATGTTATCTCTCAGATTCTCCCAAGAGAAAAAGTCCCAACCTATCCATTGGAAATATTAAGGAAACAGAGAGGCAGACTGCCCAATGTTACCTCATGCCCATTGTTACCTCCTCAACATCCCTAGCTCTACACTTCTAGGATAGGATCACTAACCTGAGGGAATCTCATATGGTAAAGATAGGTCCTATCATTGTAAATAAGGAAGGGTGAGGACAAGGACTACCATTGACTCAATTTTAACTTGTCTAGAGTATTGATTCAATAAAACAAGAAATGACAATACCATATAATTTTTGGAATGATCATTCAAGGAGTACCATCCATCAACAACTGAATACCAATCAATGAATTTTATTTGAGTATTTATTTACTTGTCTTTCATGCATCATAGGCTTACTCATTAAATGTTTTCTCTTCTATGATTGTTCAAATTCTTGTAGACCAAAGATATCCTAGGAAAGACCCAAAAAATAAAGAAAAAGACTTTCATTCAAATGTGTTCCTTATGTTGTAGGCCTCAAATATACATGTAAGCTCAAACACCCATGGTACAAGAGGGTAATATTGTTGAATGTTATGTTCAGTGCACTGTAATAGTCTAATGGATGAATGGCTTGTTTCAGGATGCCTAGGGGAATTTCAATATAGTTGAAGGTGCATGGAAGTGAAATCTCGATTCAAGTGTTGTCTAATTCAATACTACTTGAGTGGATACCAACAAGGGTCACTAGTAGTTCCAACAAGGAGAGACAAAAGCTAAAGCCCCGTGATATCATGAGTATACCTACATGTAATGATCCCAAACCACAATTTTAAGTTCTTAGTGATATCTTCCTATCACTATTTATAGGTGTCAGTCATGTCTCTAGCCTAGATTACTAAGGGCCTTTCCAGGAAAAAGGTCCATCATAAATTGCATTCTTCATGAGAGTCTCGAATCATAATGAAATCTATTTTATTGCATGAACCATTGTGAAGGATATTTCCAATCATTTATAACTTAAACTCATGAGTAATAAAAAGTCCTCATTCCACTTAAATTCAGTATCATTCTTTAACAATTTATTGATGGGATCAGTGATCTGTGCATACCCTTTTATAAATTTTATATCGTAGCTTGTATGTCCCAATGTTGCTCTCAACCAGCACACTAATATTGGTGGTGGTAAATTAACAATGAATACAATATTAGTAAGATCCACCAATAACCCTCGTTTATTGACTATATGTCCCAACAATATTCTAGAAGGTGTCCCGAAAATGCATTTCTTGATATTAAATGATATCTGACACTACCTACATATTTCCAACATTATCCTTAGCACTTCCACATGGTATTTTAATAGACTATATACGATCCAATCATCTAGATACACTTCTAAAAACCGATGGATGAATTCTTTGAATGCAACTATGACTACCCTAGAGAATTTTGTTGGTTCATTCTTCAACCCAAAAAGCATGACTGTGTATCGGTAGGATCCCCATTCTATGGAAAATGTGGTCTTGTACCTCTCTTCTGGGGATATCCTAATCAGATGGTAATGTGAGAATCCATTTGTAGATGAGTAGGCCTCCTCGCCTCCCACATTCTATAATACCTCGTCTATGAAAGGGGTATGAAAAGGGTCATGTAGGAAAAGATCATTCAGTTTCCTTAGCTCGACATATATCCTTATCCCCCCTTGTTTCTTTTCTTTCACTACCATAGGGATTATCCATTCAGATTCCTCCACTAGTTCTATGATCCTAGCTTCTAACATTCTATCAATTTCTTCTTTCACTTTTTTTCTTATATATTGGATTCAATATGTACAGTCTCTGTCCAATAGATCTAGCCTCAGGTTTGAGAGGCATATTCATTTATCCTAGCTCTCCTTCTATACCTTTCATCTCTATAAATGTTTTTGTGAATAGGTCATTGTACTCGTGCAGTAACTTTGTGATTCGTTCCACTGTTTGTTCATCCCAGTATTCTCCAGTGTTGGCCATTTTTTTATTCTCAATTGTCCCAATGTTGAATTTATTCACCTTGATTGGCGCAAAAAACATTTATGATTATAGAGATGGACCTTCCATCTTTCTTTCACCTTCAATGTTTGTAATATGAATGTTGCGCAGGTGATTTTCATCTAGTGCTTCTTCTTCCACATGATGCCATGGCAGTAGTTCCTTAACTGTATGTATGTTATGCTATTGATACTCTGTCATTAGTTCAACCTATGGTTCATCAATAAATATCACCCCTCTTATCTGTTTGAGTGCTATAAAATTTTTCTGTAATGTTGTCCATTCTGCAGTGTCTCTGCATAGTTCCTGGTCTACATACTAGTTTACTAGAATTCATTCCAATCTGTGGATAAAGTGATAATTCCATTCGTTTTGTGGTGTCATCCTCCATAGTGTTCTACACTTCTCTAAGTGTTATTCAAGTGTCCCATGTCCATCATACCTATGCATCCTAGTCCTTCCCTGATCTCCGTTGAATATAATGCACAGTAGTCGCATACATTGGTACCAATCCTTAACTATTTATTTGTGCACACCCCACCATATTGCATGTGTTTCCTTGATTGTAATGTCTAGGGTAAAGATCCTCTGATTCTCTAACACTTCATATTCATATCTTGCTAGGAGTTTTTCTAAGTCATTCACCCCATGAAAACTAAGAGGTTCTCTTATCTCTGTACCCACCCATCTTACTCCGTAGTCTATTCTTGTGCAGCTTCTCATAGATACTTCATGTAATATTGGTTGCCAATTTTCCAACCCTGTATCTAAGTCAGAAGCACATGATGTGATAGTCCTCTAGCATATTACTCCATCTGTAGTTGGGTTGACATAGTCTTCTTCACGTTCGATGGTTCTGTATAGTTCGTTGATTTCCTCAAGATCTAAGAAACTGGGTTCTATGAACCTTTCTCCTTTTGATGTATCTAATGGCGCAATGAATCTGTATTCTCTTAATTCAAATATCATATTCCTTGTCTTCAAGCTGATTATGGACTAGTTATCAAATGCCCAAATCCATCCCAAGTAATCTTGGATAAGGTGTTGTGCCATCTACTGTTTATATTACTTCAAAATATTCCTTAGTGAAAATTCCATCTAGATCTATTGTCAACCCCTTAAGCCTTCCAATTGGTAGAACTTTGTGTTGGTTTTATAGCTTCAATTTGATAGGCGAATAGCCTAGTGTGGGTTCTCCCATACACTGCCATGTCTTCTTAGGTAACACATTTAACTCAGAGCCTAAATCTAGTATGATGTCCCCCATATTGAAATCTCCAATGTTAGCATTTAGTCTGAATTCCTTGCTTGTCCTCCTTCTTGTATAGAGGTGATTGATTATTTTCTATTCTAGATCCCCCTATACCTTTGTGTTACATTTCTCTAACATATTTTGAAACATTTTAACAAATGATTGGTCATTCAATATCTTAACACAAGACTGTAGAAAGTTCTTTATGGTTCTTACTTGCATTATAGGTGGTACTTTGCTGAGGTGGTCCATTGATAAGGGCATATCGTACATTAGTACGTTCTAAGTATGTTGCACATTTGATGCAGATACAACATCTTGCTTGAGGAACTCCTATCTTTCCTCCTTGAATATTTCTCTTTTTTTCCCTGCATCAAACTCTTTATGTGGTTCAATGTTCTTCTTCACGCATTGGTGTTGTGTTGGGTCATGTTGTACTACGTCATCTCCAGTCTTGTCTCCTTCGCATGTAACTATGTCGATATTTATTCTATCATCCCTTGCCTCTGCAAAAATTCACTAAACATTTTGATTTTTTTTATTTTGTTTTTATTGAATTTTCCCCAACAATGTTGGGAAGTCCTATGTATCATGGTTTGTTGCACGAAAATACATACATGTTGTAGGTGGAAGTGGACATTCCCTTGCATAGTGTCCTGGTTGTTGGAAATTTTGTCACACAACTAGACCTCTCCCTCTTCCAAATCCTCCTATACCTCGTCCTCCATCCCTGTATCCACCTAAATCGCCTCGCAGTGCATTGTACCGAGGCACTTGATTATACTACGTGATGTTATACTATGGTTGCACATTATTATAATGAGGATGCATAGTGTTGTACTGTTATTGTGCATTATTATATGGATGTGGTAGCTGGTTAAACTAAGGTGAAACTTTCCATGTCATCATTTATTCCTGCACCCTATAGGTATATGACATTCTCTCCCTCATAAAGTCCATCGTCCTACAATCTTAATCATCATGACCCACTGATTTGAAAAAGTTGCAATATGAACTCTTGGGTGCCTTTTGATACTTCTGCATCATTGGACAATGATATGGATAATGTCCATGTGTTTTACATATGTCACACCATGGTCCTCCTCTTGGGAAAGGGTTTGGTAGCCCTATTTCCATGTATTGTGCGAAAGTTGGGCACCCATTATTGTGGTGTTTTTTCATTCTACATGTGTTACACCAAACAAATTATATTTTCTCTTTACCCCTATTTTGGTTTAGTTGAAACATGAGGTTCTTGAGATCCTCCTTGAGCTCCTCTACTATTGGATCTGTCTTTTAGTACTAGTTCTCTTCGATTTATAAGGATGTTTGTAGAGCCTCTACCTGCACCTAAAACTTCATCTGCCTCAAAGGGTATTTGAGATGTGGTAATAGGGAGTTCAAAAAGATATGTCTATGATTCATATCATTAATGAAATACTTCATCTTACCTTTAATACATTTAAACCTCTGATCGATGTCCCAAACATACTCACTTGGTTTCTGCCTGATTTTAATCATCTCATTCATGTACTGATCATTTAAGCTAAGCTTCCGAAATTCATTTATCAGTAGCTTCTTGACATCTGCAATCATCCATGTTTTTCTTGGTGGATTATTTGTAGTTAAGCTCATGTACAAATCCAATGCGTGGTCTCTTAGCATGATAACTAACTGTGCAAGTTTTGTATCCTCATCTGTGATCTGCCTTTCTTCCCAAATAT
Source organism: Picea sitchensis (assembly GCA_010110895.2). Classification (NCBI taxonomy): domain Eukaryota; kingdom Viridiplantae; phylum Streptophyta; class Pinopsida; order Pinales; family Pinaceae; genus Picea; species Picea sitchensis. The sequence goes on along the minus strand of SNQJ01S0000400.1, from coordinate 90,889 downwards.
TCTCATAGATAAACAAGTGCTTTTCATGATCCTCTAATGCTTCTCCCTTGAATTCGTGTAACCTGATGGTAAAATCATGTCCTTCCATCTTGAACTTTCTGAAATGGCTCCTCCAGTCACTTCTCCTTGGTTGAGTGCACTGCCTGATGTCTTTCTTCCACTAAAATATGGTTGTCTAAATGATGGTGTTCTTTCTGGGGTATTATTCGCACATGGGTTTATGGATTCCACAATGACACTGACATGGATAGGATTTTTTCCTTTTGTTCCTACACTTTGACCTCTCATCTTTATTTCATAAATTGCACACATCATTTCCTCAATATTCTCCACAGCTTGAAGATCCTCTACCTCTTCTCCATAACTTTCCAATCCCTCTCTCTCTGTTATGGCTCTCTTCTTATTATTTATCTCATATTGGTAGGGTACTCGACTACGTGTTTTTCTAGCTATTTCCATTATCTACTTGATATGATCTTCCTCCATCATAATTTGATCCAAGGACTCCTCCTTATTTCCTTTATCCATCTCTTCCTCCATTTTTCTAGCTCTTGTCAATGCTTCCCCCTTTCCCCCATGCACGTAGGGAAGTTTAGTTGTCTTACTCCATAGTCATTACACATTTGTTATACAGTAATATCTTTATGGAAGTGTACAACGATCTAACTAAGCTTCCTCACAGTCCTCTTAGAAACTCTTTCTCTACTGCATTGTAAGACTTCGCAGTGTCTACTGCAAATTTTGTGATAAATCCTGCAAAAGTAATGTCTAACCATAAATCTACTGCCCATGTAAATTTGTTGTTAACTTGTTGTAACCGCACGATCTCAACATGATTCCACTCTATCCGTATGATACGATTTGTTGTGTGGTTGTATTTCAACCTCAATATCCACTCTTGCAACACATGTGGGATATCACAGAAAAAAACTTCATGCAAGTCACTAAACAAGTACTTGTCCAGATATTTGCGTAGTGTTATTTTAGGGTTTCGATTGTCTTTCTACGCAAACTCCATCTCCTTTGTCTTCAACCAAATTTCAACCTCTTCCTTCATTGTATTCCACAGTCTGAACATACATTTTTATAGATTCATTCTCTTCGCGATTCTTTCATGGATCCCACTCACTCAATACCATGCAACTCCAACTAGCAATGGAAGCATTTGTTGACTACTACTCTATCTTCCAAATTCTTGGGCTGACCCAGGTTCATATCTGAAAAAGCTTCCAACAAATCCCTCTAATACTATCGACCCTCCTGGTGAACCAGAAGGAAACATAGCACATAGAGTGTATTGTGCAGTCTCACCCGAGATAGTTCTATGGCTGGTTGCAATGCTCAGATGATTGCAATCTAGGAAAGAGTCAAGATATGGGATTTTACTTTGTGATCTTCATTCATTTTATACTTCATCCATATATATTAGATACTTTGTCGTTATTTATTCATGCATGTAAATCAACATATCTAACTACTTCATCAAGACATTCATCTACGATATAATTATTGATAGAAAGGAAATAAACAATAATAACTTCACATAACACATGATCTACCGTGGTTCAAACCCTCCTAGGCTACATCCACAAATATTTGGCAACTTAGGTTATTTTATTATGGTTTTGTAATCTACGATGTCGCACACACTACAACTCTATTTGTACGATCACAAAAAATACTCTACGACCTTTTTGAGGCTAACTAGATTGCACCAGTCTCCTCAACCTACACTCTAATCATCAAGGTCTAGTTACTTTTCTCTGCCACAACTCAACATCTTACCAAAAGGTATCAGATCTTACAATATTTTTCCTAGCTACGTAAAGTACTCTTCTCTAACATGCTTCTCCCTGACCTAGACCTCCTAGGTACTTATTTATACTTATTATTAGCTTCTCAGCCATTACAATGTATTACAAAATCCATAACCCTAGTATGGTTAGGTTTCCATGCATGCATTCCTTACATGGTTTCCTCGCATGTGTTTCTTTTCCTTCAAGTTGTACTTTTATTCATTCTCAATTTTTCCTCCGAAAATAACATCTCCTCAAAAATAGGCTTGCGCCCAATAATCCTTCTATTTAACTAAATGGTAATTTATGGTGCGCTGACAAATAAGATACTTCTGCCAGTACAAGACTACTTAGGGTTGCAACCAAATGGATGCTTCATCATTAAACTCAAGGAGATTGGTTTGAGTGAGGAACTTAGTTCCAATCACTTTCTTTAAGCATGAGACATGAAAAACAAGAGGGATCTTAGAGTGACTCGAAAGAGCTAAAAGTAGGCCACATGCCCTACTCACTTAAGAATTGTACAAGTACCATAAAACTTGGTGGTGCGTTTCTGATAGTGTTCATATTTTATTGAAGTTTTCTTATAAGGTTGAAGATGAAGAAACATCAGGTCCCCCTCAACAAATTCATGTTCTAAATGACCCTAATCTACTTGTTGCTTCATGTGATTCTGAGGCATGACCATATTTTCTTTAAAGGTATGGATAATGGTCGTGTGCACTATATGAGTGTTGTCGAACTATTGAACCTTGGAGACACGTTAAATGTATGAGAGAAGCAACGATGGATTTTTCCCATAGACCGCTTCAAAGGGAGTCACATGAGTGGGAGTACGATACCTAGGTGTTTTGTACCACCATTAATATAGGGGTAACCACTAATCCCACTGAATTTGTTAGTCTGACAAAAAACACCACAAATAGGTTTCCAAAAACTTATTGACAACTTTAGTTTGTCCATCAATCTGGAGATGATAGGTTCTGCTGAGAATCAATTGAGTTCCTTGGAGCCTGAACAATTCCTTCCAAAAATTGCTGCTGAAAGTTGGATCATGGTCAGAGACAATAGAATGAGTCATGTCATGGATTTTGAATATATTATCCATCAAAATTTGAGCCATAGTGGATGCTATTAATGGGTGTTGCAGAGCAATGAAATGAGAATATTTGGAAAGAAGATCTACTACAACCATGATGAATGGAGTATTACCTAATTTAGGTAACCAAAAAATGAATTCCATACCGATGTCGATCCAAATAGTAGGTGGAATCAAGAGAATTTGGAGAGTTCTTGAAGCTTTGAATGTTTCACCCTTATTTCATTAAGAAGTATCACATTCAACCACAAAGGTGTGGATGTCCTGTTTCATACCTTCCAAAAAAAAAAGACTGTTTGGGCCGTTCATAGGTTTTGGTAAATCCCGAATGCTTAGTTGTGGGTGAAGCATGAAGCTTAGAGTTCACAATGGATTTAAGGATTAACTATTTTCTAAAATACAAGCGACCTTTATAGTGAATCTCTTCATTATTCCAAGAGTATCTTGGAGAAACATGAGAATCTTGTTGCAATTACTAGATCAAGATAGAAATTTTAGGTCTTGCCACCATTCCATGAGAACGAATTGAAGCCAATATTCTACAATGAAAGATAGGGAAAAGAGGGACCCTTCTTCTTCATATTTCCTTGAAATAGCATAAGCAACCACATTTTATTTTCCCTTATTGTAAATGATATCATAATCATATCCAAACATATTGGTCACCCATTTTTGTTTCTCTTGTGATTAAATTTTCCATTCCATAAAATACTTGAGGGTACAATGATTAGTTTTAATTTGGAAGCATTACCCCAATAGATAAGGACGCCATAGATCCACTGCATGCATAATATCCAAAATTTCCTTTTCATAGGTTGCTTGGTCCAAATGGAATTTCAAAAATTGTTTTCGAGTGAATGAAAAAGGTAGGCCATCTAGCATGAGGATTGGCTCAATTCCTTTCGTTGAAGCATCACATTCTAGGAAACAAATCTTGGTGAAGTCTGGTAGTTCCAGGACAAGATTCATGGATATATCATTTTTCAAGGCGTGGAAGGATTGATTGACTATGGGAGTCCAACATAAAGCATTCTTTTTTAGTAAAGCAATGAGACGAGTTGTAATTTTTCCATAATTTTGAACAAATTTATGATAATAGTCCATTAAACCTAGAAAACCATGCAATATTTTAAGAGTTTCAGGGCGAGGCCAATCCTTAATAGTTTCAATTTTCTTAGGATCCACCCTTACACCATCCTTGCAGAAAATATGACCCAAGTACTCAAATTCAGAGGCCTCCAGAATCACATTTAGACTGTTTGAGAAACATTTTGTGCTTAGATAGTAGATGTCTAAATTGATCCACATGGATGGACAAGATGGGATTTCCAAGTTTTACTATAGATGATAATACCATCAAAGAAAACTAAGACAAATTGATGGAGGAAAGGATGAAGGACATGATTCATGAGAATTTGAAAAGTGGAGGGGGAATTACATAGGACAAAAGGCATGACCAAGAAATCATAGTGAGCCTCATGAGTTCTAAATGTATTCTTGGGAATGTCTTCCTCTTTCATATCTGTTTTTTGGTATCTATAACGAATATCAAGTTTGGTAAAGTACCGAGCACCACTCAATTAATCCAAAAGGTCATCAATGATAGGAATGAGGAATTTGTATTTGATTGTGAGTTTGTTCAGGGCACGGAAATCAAGACACATGTGCCAAGTGCATTATTTTTTGAGTACCATGACTACAGGATAATAATAGGGGAGTGGAATGATCATGGACACCATGGGAAGGGGGAATTCCATGAGGAGTGTTAAAAACAACTTGGTGTTGCAATAGTATAGATTGGAGGTTAGGATGTATAGAGGGTCTCTTAATGGCTTGAATTGAATGGAGTTGGGAAATAATTCGAGAATGACCTTTTTAAACTAGCTTTTACACTAGGTGGGAAGTAATGTTCTTGGGCGATCCTGCTATGATTCCTTGGAACTTATACTATTGTCCCTCCTATTGAAATTTCATGGTTAATTATTTAAAATCCATGGTGATGGGTTTGAGAGTGTGTAACCATTCGACACCGAGCATAATGTCACAATCTTCCATGTCGATAGAAAAAATATGATATTTCAGGTGGTATTGACCAAATTGTAGGTGCACATTTTCAAAACACCCCCCACATTTCATGGAACCACAATTGACAATCATGATTTGAAAATTGTTGACTAAAATGAAATGCAACGATGAGAAAAACTATGGGTTCTGCAACTATCAACTAGGATGATTACTTTCCTATGGTTAATTTAGTCAATTAACTTGAGGTTTTTGGGAGTAGAGAATCCAGTGAGGGCATTCAACGAAATCAGTGGTTCAACTTCTAGTGGATCACCTACTGTGGGTAGCTCTTCCATAGGGAAACATTGGCATCCTCATCAGAAACATCCTTGGAAATGGCCATAAAAAACTTATGTTACTTATACTTGTTCCCCAAAAAATATCTTTCATTACAATTATAAAAAAGATCCTTGAGATGGTATTCAACCATTTGTTCTCTAGTTAATTTCTATATCTTGAGAGAAGTGGAAGGAGGGGTGCGATCGGTGGGTCTAGGGAGAGGAATGAAGGAGGATTTTTTTTTTAGGATGAGACAACATTTTTTTCTTTCTTGGCTCATTTAGTAGCTTCCAAACAAGTCTAGGGGTGATCCATTAGGACCTGGGCTCGAATTTCATCCCTCTTGCCACTGATAAAGCATTCCCTATAAAAGGAATCAAGCATGCCCTCTGTTATGAAAGACAAGTGCTCAAAGGAAACTATAAAGTCTTCCACTATGCAATATTGTTTCAACTTGGTCAAACGACCTAGATGGTGGGTGTCAATGTCAAAGCATTCATAAAGATCGAAAACAAACTGTGTCCACACAACATAACCTTGGCATGAATTTTTACACCATTTCCACCATTTCTAGCATTCATGATTGAGAGGACATTGTAATGAAGTTTTTCCATCGCATTAGTAATGTCACTCAAGGAGAAATGAGGTTCCATTTGAGTGACCCATTTCATGGGATTCAATCCATTAGATTTTTTCACCTCAATTATGGGAAGACACTTTTCTCAATGAAGGTTATTGGAATGAAGGCCTTGGAAATGGGAAGAGTCGACATATTCATACTAGGAAGGTTGTTTAGAGGAGGTAGGGTTCATGGATTCACTCATCAATTAGTTGAGTTTTTCTTCAATGGTGGAATATTGGTCCTTGAGGGTATGGACAGAGGAAATGAGGGAGGCAAGGATGGAGTTGATATTTTGTTATGTCCTACTTGTTATAGGTGTTGTTTGTGATCAAGGAAGTGAGTTCTTGGTTGTGTTTGAGAGCCATTTGTGAATAGGAAAAAATGGGCATGTGGGTTCACACAAAAAAAGGGTTACATGTGAGGAGTACCAAAGTGGGTGGGGTGAAGAGAGGAATCAATTGGGGTAGGTGGATAATAAGGGTGTTGGGAAGGGTGGGTGGTTCCATGAAAATAAAACTTACAAGTAATAGGTACCATAATGATCGGGGTGAAGAGGGGAATCCAATAGGATAGGTCCAGAATAAGGGTTCCTACGTTACACTCTCGCTTGAAGAATACTATAGTGAAATAATGTCCAAATTGTTAACAGGAAAAATTGTGTAGGAATTTTGCAACACGGATGTAGGAGGTAGGGATGTGCAGTAAAAGTGCCCCTCTATATTTTTTATATTTTGTTCCTTTCCCAAGGGTTAGGGTTTTCAAGTTTCATTGAAACAAGAATTTTCCCTATGTTATAGATCTTTGATACATGTGCAGGGTTGAACAATAGTACTCGACCCAATATCTCAAGGAACCAACTAAGGAGACTTGATTGTACCTTTATCTGTACTACCCGATTACCCAAGTACTAGAGATTGATCTTCGTAAGTGTTGTTCTTGGTGCCACTATAGAAATTAGGTGGTCGATACACTGAGCTAAATATGGTTTCAGGAGACCTAAGGGACTCCATGTATACTTGAAGTGATGTTTGCGTACAAGTGTTATCTGATGTAGTACTACTCGAAGGGATACGGACATGGGTTATAAAGGTTTCCAACAAGGTGACATGTTTTTTTCGAGTTACCCATTAAACATTTTGTATGTCATGCATGTAGTGTTCCCAAGTCGTAGTTTTACCCCTAATGACATATATTTGTGCTTTAAAGATGCTAATAGAACATGTCTCTACCTAGAAAAAATATTTCCAAATTTTTTTGCAGAGGAAAGTACTTTGATACCACTTGTAAGGTACTAGATGTATTATATAAAGAGGAAACAAAAATATTATGACAAATACTAGTGAAACAACAAAATGTGGATAGTAATAACACCAACAATGGTACCATTATTGATAGAAGTCAAAGTTAAATTGCCTCTTCAAGGGAAAAACCTCCAGCACAGTAGAGCTCTTATTACAATAAGTCTCAAGACAAGACTTTTCGATGCCTTCTACTCTTATTTATAGTGATTTTTTCTTCTAAAGAACATTTTGTAGGAAGATCTTTTTAGAAGAATTTTTTTTTATTAAGTCTTGTTACATTAGACTTGTTCACATTATTATATACGTCTTATTTACTAATGTCGGCCTTTATTACATAGAAAACATATTATTCTACCTACATGAGGGGTTAGGGAGTTTAGGTCCCTAACAACTCATAATAGCTCTTATCCATCATTTACTTCTACACACTTTCCTCCCCCAACATATGATCTTAGAATGAGAAGAACAATTCTTGATGAACTTGATAGCACTACTACACAAGGTAGTGAAAGAAACCTAAACATGTGAATGTGAGAGTTATAAATTTACAAATTTGATTATTTTCAATTGTTTAATTTCAAACATGTTTGATTTAAAATTTCATACCTATGCCAAGAATTTAATGATTTTATGGTTGGTAATTCCAATTTTAAAAAGCTTGTTTAAAACATCATAAGTGGAATGGATAAACTGAAAAGTTGTGGAATTGAAAGGGGTGGGTCTATCAATCATAAATTTTGATAAGCTTTGGTGAATGGAAGTTTTAGTTTTTTTGAATTCACTCAATGCACCTTTGTACTGCAACAATGATATTTAAGTGATTTGGAAATTATTATTATGTATACAATTTGAGGTAATCCAATCTACTTTGTAGATTTCTTTTTATGTATTTGCTTCAAAGAGTCATATCCATATACATTCTTTGTATATCTAACTTTAAGATATGATTGAAATGTTTGAGGTGTTTGATTGTAAAATCAAGTGGATTGGGTCTTTCAATCAACATCCAATAAAATACAATGGATTATTTTACATATCAAGTGGTTCCCAAAGTTAATCTACTAGATTATGGCAGACAAATTAACTATAAATTTCCACAAAATTGAAATTGACAAAGCCTTACCACAATGTAGCTATATATGCCAGAACTATCAATAAAATAACATTGAGAGTAGTAATTTTACATAAAACCATTCAAAGGAATCCTCCCAATGATTTAAGACATATATACTAATGTGAGCTTTGAATGACCAACTAAATGGTCAAATCTGATTTAGACACTCGAAGAAATAATAAAACTTATTTAGAAGGAGATTAATTCTAATTTACCAAAATCAATTTCAGCTAAGGAAAAGTTTGGAACTCGATGTTCGTTTTGAATTTTTATGAGAATAAAAAGAAGAGCATCTCCCGTAATTTTGGAGGATTAAAATTTCGATTCTATGTAGGAGTGATCAAGTAGATAACAGCAAAATGAAACTAGATGATGAGTTCAAGGTAAGATTTCTTCTTCCTCAACGAAATATTTATAAATGTGTTCAAGTTCTATAGGATTAACCAATGAATAATCAAATGAAAATTTCACCATGTCTGGATCTTGTCTGGATAACTCAGATTAGAAGATTTAAAAAGCTTCACTAGGTTGTCACATCTAAAATCTCGGTTTTTATAGTAAATGAAAAAATATTGCATCACAACACAAATCTCATAAATCCCAAGTGAAATTTATACAATAACCTAATCTTAATCAGTGCAAACTACACATCAAATACTACGGAGCCATAAACATTTTATCCATCTCAAAAACCACCTAAATGGTGATAGAAATGTTCGAGTTGTTTAATGTCTAAAGACATGCAATTTGTAAGGACTACAAATTCTTTCCACTCAGTGCTCCAGGCTCTGGATGGTAATAATGGTTTTAAATAGTCATGATGAGTAAACTTGAAATTCAAATTCTTTCCACTCAGTGCTCCATGATCTCGATGGTAATAATGGTTTTACTGCATATCTATCAATACTTTCTACCGATCAAATAGTCATGATGGGTAAACTTGAAATTCAACAAGATCGAAACACAATAATGGTGGAGTTAAAAAGTTATTGAAAACTAACAATATCGTCTTTTTATTTTTGGGAGATTCAAGAAACTATCCCTAAGGGGATGCACTACATAATACAATATTCCTTCTATTTAAACATAAGGCCTGAAGGGTATCTATTCTATTGAAGTGCCCCCTTGACTTGCATCCAACCTCATCCCTTTGAACTCATGCAAATCAATTAGAGAGGTTACAACCCCCAATGAACAATGCCAAAACAAATATCATATTGCAAAACTACATAGATTGACTTTGACACACAATGAGTAGGATAATATTTTTGATAATGGATATGCAATAAAAATGGGAAATATTCTAATCTAGAGTATATTAGGGTAAGGAAAGGAAGAAAGAAAAGAAAACCACATCAATAAGGATGATAAAAATCCAAGTTGACCAAGATCTAAAATCTAAAAACTTTTAGATTGAAAATCAAGAATAACAATGATTTAGAGATCATAAATTTATGGATTCCTATAAAATTTTCAATTAAATTCCATGAAAAGAGAATAGGTTCTAAACTATATTTTTTAATTTTTATTCATGTAAGGAAGCTTGCCAACATTGGACAGCAACTTTTAATAGTGAAAATGATGAACAAAATACGAAATGTGTATGCACCAAAAACATTGCTAGCACTTCCAAAACCATGATTTTTCGCAAGTTTCTATAGCTTTTCATACATCAATGAAACAAAAACCAAGTATATATAGGTACATTTAGTGTAAAAGGGATTTAAGTAATGTTTTAATTTTAGTCTCCTTAGGAAGATTCAATGTCCATAATTAAATCAATCCATTTCATTATATCCCATATCTCATGCAATCTCATAACTCTCTTGAATTGGGAGATTGACAAAGACATAATAAACTATAAACTAGGAATTTTAAATTTCTATTCATGTCAAGGAGCTTGTCAACATTGGACAACTTTAAATAATGCAAATGATGAGCACTTTTGAAAACAAACTTTCTTGAAGTTGTCTCTTAACCATTGCATTTGGGATTATCAGTACACCCCATGAGACACCTATTCAATTCATCAGGAACCTTCACATTTGTGGTGATTTCCATGGCGCTACAAAGTGCATATCCAAGGCTACTCAAAGAAAAATTATTGTGAGGGATGCCAATCACTTCCATCATTTCAAGAGTAAATTTGGCTCACACAAAGACTATTGGTTATGTAGACAATTGCATACAAGTAAAATATGAAAACAAGATTTTGAAGACACTTTTGCAACATTGAGATGAAACAAGATGCTAACAATAGTTAGATCGAAAATGGCATGTATAAAAGATACATTCAATCAAGGTTCCATAAATGTTGAATCATGTAAAACTTACCTGTAAAGTAATAGGATAGTGAAGAGAGTGAAGACCATTTATAAACTCACAAGTTTATAGAACAACATCATTAAAAGTAAACAAAATGAAGATGGAGTACTGTTGAAATATTGGTTTTATTTGAAGCTCAAGATAGGTTAGAGAGAAAATTTTATAGCTATATTTTTATCATCTTCACAAATTACAAACTCTCTATATAAGTTCCAATTGTACATGATCTTTTGCGACTAGCTACCTTCTTAACAAAATTTATTCTTTATAATTTATTAGTGTACATAACTAGAATAGATCCAGTTTAAACAAAAGTTTTTGAAGCATTCAAATGTATCACAAAACTCAAGTGCTTAATGCAGTATTCATTATAGACGATGAAAAAGAATACAATATCCATTGAGTCAAATTATATGTATGCAATCAAATCAAATGTCCCTTTAACACAGGGAAAACAAACATGATAAAAGTGAAACATACACATGCACCACTAAGTGTCACTATATTTAATTTCACAAGACGGTATTTCACATCTAGGCAAGTGTTCGACATTATCCCAAATAAAAGATCCTTAAACATATTTTTAGCCTACAAATGAGCGTTGTCATCTCATCATGGCATAAGGTAAATGAGAAGAATTTATGAACAAACTCTTGATCCCTATCACACAAAACTCTTGATCCCTATCACACAATGGTATGAGATTTATTTATGTAACTTGACAATGTACTATTATGTATTCAACAATAAGTTGTGAATTTATAAAAAACAACAATTTCAACAATAAATAGTGAATTTATAAAAACAACAATTTCAACAATAAATAGTGAATTTATAAAAAACAACAATTTCAACAATAAATAAATAGTGAATTTATAAAAAACAACACTTTCATCTTTTCATTGCTCTCTAGTTAATTATAACCTTTCAATTAAAGAAATATAATAAGCCTTGTTGTTTATGGTCTCTTAGTATTTATTGAACTTCATTTCTTTATAGTTATACGTCTTTAAAGGAATATAATAGGTCTTATTGTTTATGATCTCTTCGTATATATTGAACTTCATTTCTTTATGGTTATGTCTTGCACTTTATGTACACAAAATTGCAATACATAATGTCCGACGCTCCTCATCTGTAAAAAAATATCCATGTGGTATGCTTGGTTAGTGATTTTACAATCAATTCTAAAAAAAAATAACTATATAACAGATTAAATATATAAAAAAATAGATTAAAAAGAAATATGAAACCATTTACAAAATTTATTAAGCATAACTTAAGAAAATACATACAAAATTACCTTTAGAAAGCTCTAAAACGGGAATTCTATTGACCATATGATTATCTACATCCAGACGCGTGAAACTTTGATTTGCAGTTGAGATAATTTTTTAAATGTAGTGGGTATATAAATGCACCTAAGTGTGAAAATATAAATGCTTAACTGTAATTATTGTATTGGTTGCACTTTATCTTAAGAAAAGATTAATTTTGATAAAAAATTAAAGATTAAAATGAGATATTGAATACATACCGAGGTTGTTGACATCGCTATTCATTAGTGTTAAATTTTAAATTTTTATTTAGAAAAAAACTGTTAGAAAAAAATAATACAAAATTAGTTTAATGAAAATATAATAAATATTAATTAATTAAAAAAATAATTAATACAATCATATAAAAATAAATTTATATAAATTTAAAGTTTTAAATTAAAATATTTAAAATTTGTAATTATATATAAATAAAAAAATTACAATTAAATTAAAAATATATATTTCAAGTAATATGTTATTCAATTATCACACCTTTTATCCACAACAATAAAATTTGTTTATATATAAATAGAATGACTGATTTCAATCATCGCCGAGGTCATAAGAGTGAAGTCTATTTTTGCACGACAGAGCTATTTTCAAAACTAAATAGTATATTATCAGCCAATCAAAAGCTATGACTGCCCTATTAAAAGCTGTAATATGTTGACATCTATTCCACGTCTATTGACTATTCAATGGATATTGATCGAAATATATTCAAAATAAACCAGCTTAATGAATTGCTTATTCGAGTATACATTCAGATTGAATACCAGACCATCCTATGCCTTCCTATCGATATTATTATAACAACACTTTATTTTGAGCTCAATATATCAACGAATCAATTTCGCAAACTGGTAGTTATCTGAAAACAAAACCTATGTATGTGTAAAAGATTCTTTTAATAAATCTCAATCCCTCGTTTCACTAATTACCTGAACTAAACTGGTTGAATTATTTTGATGACCACTCTGAACTATCTTTCTGTATAATATTTATTGATAAATAGAAATTGTAGCTTATCGGTCCGTTTAGATACATGCATTTAGATAACTGGATGATATTTTAATATATATTGTATTTTGTTTAGTATTTTGAAGAGAATTATACAATATTTTATTAAAGGTGACTATTATATAGATTTAACCATTCAAATTATAATTTCTAATCAAATTTAAAAAAAATATTTCCATAAAATAATTAAAATTTAAAAATTTAAAATACTACTTTTTCATTATAAAATATAATTCAAAAAATAAAATAAACTAACACATCCACTATTGTAGTGGATGGTGAACGCCTATAACCATCACCATCAATTAAACTTATTAAAAAAATCATTAAAAACTTCCCTATTGCACTGGATGGTGAGAGTCTATAGGCATCACCATCAATTTAACTTTTTAGAAAAATCATTAAAAACTTAAAAACTTTCAGTAGGTGTAATCTGTCTGAGCTCATACCCTAAGCTGATTGAAGAAAAAGGTTGAATTCAGTAAACATGAAAAGAAAAACAGAATCACAATGGGAAGTTTTTAATCTTAATCCTAGTATATAGAGAAAAAAACAGCTACAACCCTTGATTTACAATCTCGAACAGAGAAAATTCTTTGAATAGTTTTCATATTATCCAACCTATTCCCATCGTTTTCATATTGACATAGTATTGGAATGAATATGAGAGATGCCTAAACCTAACATGATTCTGTTAAGATTTCTATCTAGGCACATAGGCTACGATTATTGGCAGATCTATGCGCATTGACAAGGCTTATTGCCAATAAAACAATGCCCACAAAACAATGCGCACAACCATCCACATTTTAAATTTTCATGTTTTTACTTGTGGAAATAGTATACCTGATATGGATCTGTGCAATCGGTCTTCCCTCATGCCTGGACGCTCACCTAGATTACCATGACGGGATAGAGGTTGAATTTCCGTGAACAATACTAAGCGAACCTTATATCTTACGGACAGACATTTATGTAATAGCAGAAAATGGTGGATCCAGGAGATTATCACATGCAGGAAGCAGCAAATCCACCATCCGGGTTTGATCCCACTACCTATTTGATCTGCACAATCCACTATTTTGTTTAGTGTGATCTGCTTGTTCTAAAGAAAATAAAGAACTATTTTGTTTAGTGTGATCTGCTTGTTTTAAAATAATAAAGAATTGTGTTTAGTGTGATCTCCTTGTTAAAAAATCCAAGTTATACCATCATGAGCTGAAGATGAACTGGGATTTCTTTATTTTTGAAAAAATTATGGTATTGAAAATATAATTGTTAATCATAGAAGACATCACGTTTTTTTAAATGACCTTCATTATCTGTCATAGCCCTCTTTAACTACTCCGATTTGGTCTTTCAATTCAGGATTGAAAGGGTTAGAGTGGAAAGGATTCTATATCGCTAAGCACAAGGGTTTAGACAAAATATAACGGGTTTTAGAGAGCCATTAAAACTAAAATAAAACATCATAGAGACGCAAAGAGAAGAACCCATGAATCTTGTGGATGGAGAGATCTTACCTCATGCTGGAGTGGAGGAAGTCTTTCCTGTGGGCATTACAAATAGCTATTGCGCGGAAAGCCTGGCGACCAGTAATAAGAGAAGGGATCCATTTCAACTCCATCAAATCTATCACCGATGTAATGTACTAATACATTAAGAAAGTAATATAATAATAAAATATTGTCAATTAATACATTAATATATAAAAAAGAAAGTATATATACAATAATACTAAAATATTTATAAGACTTTAAAAATGTATTAATACATACAGAATAATTTTATTTTTTTTATATTTAGACATTATTTATAAATATGTTATTAATTAATATATAAATGTATATATTAGATTTTACTAATCAAATCACTTGATGGAGGGGTCCCTTGTCCCACAAACATCAATTTGATGTGGCTTCGCCGTAACTTTAAAAATAGATTATTATTATTATTATTATTATTATATAAATATATTATATACATAAATAATAAGTAATATTTATTAATGTTGTTATAGATTATTAAAATACTAATACACTAAGAAAGTAATATAATAATAAAACAATGTTAATTAATGTAGAAAGTAATATAATAATAAAACATTGTTAATTAATACATTAATGTATAAAAAAGAAAGTATATATACAATAATACTAAAACATTTATAAGACTTTATAAATGTATTAATACATACAAAATAATTTGTTTTTTTTTTTTTATATATTT
>SNQJ01S0000400.1:56764-71526 GCA_010110895.2 Picea sitchensis | reverse complement strand
AAAAGGTCATATCGTATTTTCATCCAAAAGGTCATATGATATTTTCATATTTTAGATATTGATATTAAACAAACATGTGAATAAAAGTTAAGAAATATAATAAGAAAATCTCTTTTCAAATTTAAGAAAATATTTGTTCAAAATTTTGTAAACTCTATTCATTACAATTTTACTCAACAACTATATAAAGACTATATCAGGCAATGATAAATGGAAGGTAATTTTACATTAACACCAATCATTTCAAAAAATTCTTCACCCTTAACAGAAAATGAAGTGTATTGTCAAATATGTGACACTTTATACCAGTTCTGAGAGAGATGAAATTTTTTAAAAGAGTAAAGTATTCTTCTTGTTCGACGATTTTATATAGAGCCCAAATAAATATTGAAAAATATGTGTTGACCATAATCCTAGTTCAGAAAAATACAACAATAATTAGGAGTATAATGTATAATCAAAACAACAAGTTTGATGAGTTTCAAAAAACATTCTATAACATAGAAGGAAAGGGATAAAATATATAGATTCAAAAACATTGCATAAAAACATATTTATGTTTAAACTTAAAAAAATAAAGTTTCCAAATATAAAAAATATCTAAATCCCATAAAATTTTCAGAATCTTACTCTAATATGCAACCAAAATGGTGGCATCGACAACACCAATTAAGATCGACTTGACCATGACCATTTTGTCTATGAAGCCAATATTTTCTCAAATTTCTCCCCGCTTCCCTATCACATATATGCATATATGTGTGTATAATTTCCTTTAGTGTAGAAAAGAACTGCAAAGATGGATCAAATAAGTCGAAAGGTTCATCGTGTAGGTTGGTGACCATAGATTGAATGCCATGAATAAAATGCTCACGTTGCGTTATTTTATGAAAAGAAAAACCAAACTTCAAAGCATCTGAGTTGTCCATAAATATAGGATTTGAAAAACAAAAATAAATAAGCTATGAGATGAAATAGAAATAGAATGTGTGTATGGAAATTTTCAAAAAATTTGCTTCGTCATTTACAAAAAATATTAGCATGAAATATTACATGTAGGAGAGTCCAACTATGCATATGAGATACATCTTAACATTTATTTCCATGTGCATAATAATATGATTGTTGAAATGTTACTCGTTAGTAGTAAATGAATGTAACAATATAAATAATTATATGTTTTTGTTATAGACATAGTAAAAGGAAAGTACTAAAGGTATAAAACATATAAAAAAATAGAGAAGAAAAGATTAATAGAAGAATAGTAACTACGAATGACAAAAAATCAACAAAACATACACATTTTATGAAGAGATAAAGTACTTACATGGGGTGCTACAATGATAAGGAGTGTAATTGGTGCTCTACTTTCTTCCTAATAGTAACATAATCACTATTTTTCATCTCTGAATAACTTTGAAAAGAGAAAGGTGGAGATATGTGCAAACCATCTATCGATTTCATTCTTGATATCGATGTGAAGGTCAATCCTTGACACTCTTTTTTTCCTATATCAATAGTAGCTCGATATAAATTCAACCCTTGTGATTTGTGTATAGTAAGGGCCCATGTCATCTTTAGAGGAATTTGTTTATGATTTCCTCTTGTAACAGGTGTGATGGGAACAATATTGAAATTATTTTTGTCGAAAGGAACACCAATGTACTTATCAAAAAGAATAATAGTGAACATTGGAAGCTGGGGTGGCTTTGTACTGGGGCTATAGTAAATTTGTTGAATGTAACCAGGTGCACCATTAACTAAACCAACTTCAACCCATAAGTTACATGTCAACCTGACATGTTGACGAGGCCATAGCAAACCTCACGTTCTAGTTGATCATTATCAACACCAACAATTCCATCCCATCTTGTATGCTCAACTATAGATCATGCAATTAGAGTATTTAATGACTTTAACATTTGTCTATTATGCAAGGTGACCAAATCATTTGTTTGGAACAAGTGAATTTTTGAATGAAATAAACTCCTTTCTGCTCGAGGCAAATTCATATCAACCCGTGACATAAGAAGATCCCAATCATCAATAGCAAGTTCAACGTTTCTTATGTTATTCAAGAGTTGTCGAAAAGTGGCTTGCCTTGGATGATTTCCTTATTGTCGAAATATTGTATCCAAAGTAACAACACTATTGAAGTTTTTCCATAAAACTTTCCCTGCTGTATTACCTGCATACAAAGGTTTATCTTTGACAAGAGGCAATTGACCAAGGTCACCCACAAGAATGATGGATCTACCAATAAAGGGAGAAGTTTTTTTATCGGGAAATGCTTCTCATAATCGAGAATCTATCTGTATGAATAATCTTGGTCCTAGAAATCTCATTTCATCAATCAAAATATATTGAATATGCCTCATTTCTTCTTGAAATATTGGAAGAGATTGTCCTTGTAGTGGTCTCATATCTTTGATAGGAATTTTTAGAGTGGAGTGTATTGTTTTCGCATGTATATTAAAAGAAGTTATTCATGTCGGAGCGAGTAAAAGCAATGGACTCTGGCCATTAGCTATTGAAGAATAAAGAGCATGAGAAATACAGTGAATAAGAAAAGACTTTCCAGTGCTAGAAGTGCCTTGTATAATCATGTGAAGAGGTTCACAATTTTCATACTCAACTGAGTGTCGTAATATGATCTCAAAGGATTGTCGTTGTTTCTGTGAAAAAGATGTTGGTGACGGAATTGTGGAAAGAGAATTTTCAACAATATCACCCCTAGATTTGGAAATTATTATAAAATCTATAGCTTCTTCGGCAACATCATTTGAAACCAACGATTGTTCCCAATTGAAGGTTAGAAATTGTGATATTGTTTGGAGGTATCAAGCGAGACAAAACTTTCCATTCTTCAAAATTGTCTTCAACAATGGTTTATTTTTCATGGGAATCTTCATCTTCATCAGCAGTATCAGAAGGTATAGGGGAACGATCAACATGCCATGCTCGATATCGGAAATTCCACCAATTGTCAATCATTGTTTCACTGGAGAGGACAATATCAATGGGAATATTACAAAATGGTTTGTACAAAAGTAACTCAGTCCAACAGAAAGTCTCAAATTCATTAGAAGCCTCATTGGGAATAGAATAAAAATGTGGCCAAACTCGAACAATCGCATGAACATCTCTATGTCACCGTGGTTCATTTTTATGTTTTCCATCAAAGGTCCAAGATCTTGCTATTTCTATCATAGACAAATGATCAACAAATGAAGGTTGATTTTGATATATTTGAAGAAAACTATTTGGAGATGAAAATTGATGGGGATCATTTGATACTTTCTTGAAAACCTTTCTACCAACATTTAAGGAAAATAATTTCCTATTGCAAACAACAAGAGGTAGTTTCAATAACATATGACAAGTTTCTTGTGCACCAATGTCACGATCAACAAGGGGTTCTACAAGGAACCTTATGTATGCACACAATACATGAGCTTCTAAGCCGCTTTCATTTTAAATTCTAGTCAACATATCTTGGTAACTTTCTGATCTCTTTTCTGCCTTGGAAGCATACTTTGCAATATATTTCAAGATAGCATGTTGAGAAACCATAGGCTGACAATCAACATTAGCACAACACATTGCAAGAAGATCAACATTATGAACATTTAGCCTATCATCATTTTGTGCAGGTTGTTATTTATTTTTCCCTTTCTCATCTATGAACAATATTGAATCATCGCAAACCTCCCATGGAGCATTGTATCGACATTTGAGAATAGACCCTTTTTTTCACAAACAAGAATCTACACTGCACTTTGTGTGTCTTGGAACATGATTTAACAAATGCTCATAATCATCTTGAGCATTAGAAGAGAGAATTTATTCATTATTTAATAGGCATGGATCATCATTTAAGCTTCGAGGAACCATTATGTTTTGTCGATGAATATCACGTGGATTCTATTTTGTTACAAATTTGTCAAAGAATGTCTTTGGAGTCTGCACATTAGAAGGGTTTGACCAATCCAATGTGTCCATGTTTGGTGCACCTTCCAACCACAAGAAACCATGTATGTGGGCTGAACCTCTATGTTGTCACTCATACCTAAAAAAAATTATATATATTATATAAAGTTAGTATACATGTCTAGAAGAGTACAAGAGGAATGTTAAGGTAAACAAAAAAGTATAAATCCATCAAAACAAACCTGTACCAAATGTCTTTAGCTTTAAGATATTTTTTTTATGATTTCTTCCTTGAAGATTTGAAATCTTTTATGCATATACATGGCAACAAGATGCGGTTACTGGATGACATTTTCAATTTTTTTACGATGTTTATTTAAACGACGCGAATGTGCATTTTTGGGCATGACATTGTGTAAGTAAGGCCACTTTGTGTCAGTTGCACTCAAAGTAAAAAACAATGTTTGACAACCCAACTGAGTAATCATGATAGTGAGTTCAACACGACACTTTGTCCAATATCCCCTTGTACCTCGAAGAGTAGAACCAAAATGCACAAGATGCTCAACCAACTTATTGTGAGGTAAATCAATGATTTGTTGCCGCAAGTCTAGAATTGTTGTAGGTGAGTTATCATCTATATTCTTATTTACAAATACTACAATAGTTTCTTGGCTACAATGGCGCATAATCATGTTCAATAAGAAATAAGGAAACCTTGGATGGATTTCAAATCTCTGATCAAAGAATGTGAGAAGATGTAATCCATATTCATGCAGTTGAATATTACAAATACGAAGATGCCACCAATCAACCTCACTAGTGGGGAATAATGTGGGGAAATCCATGTCCAATAAACCTTATGTATTATATTCATTGATGGGAGACAAACTAATGTATGGCTAGTTCAATCGTTCAACAGGTGTGGAATCTGCACTTTGAATGAATGTTCTTATTTCTTCCATTTCTCTCCCTTCATTGGATAGTCAGACAACAAAAGATGAAAGATGAGCATGCAAACGATAATGAGCCATCTATTGATTGTCAACAACATTGTTCCTTGTTTCTTGAATATCACGATCACCAAAGTTAAGCCTACTTGACACATCTGTTGGCCTTTCAGGGAGAGAAGCAAGTGAATCCATGTCGATTTGAACATCCCTATAATATTTATCCATTTGAATTTTGTAACACAATGCATCCAAAACTCGTGATCTCTTTACATAACATTCATAATATTTAGATTGTGCATTGTGTCTCCTAACAATTAGCATGTCAAGATATTCAACACGTCATGGAAGGCTTCTTACAATCGTGGAAATATGTTGTGGAAAGATAATTGTGTGACCACTATATTTATATTTCCCACCACGAGAATGTGTCACTTGCATTATTGGATTAACCCTTGCTATTAACATCTCTTCAACTTGGGTAAGAACATTTATAACATGAGGTTGGTCACCTTGATCCATGTTATTCCAGCAAGAGAAACAGTGGGAACCTCACTCATATTTGCACCCTTTGCACATAGGACCTTCAAACCCTCTCAAAACCTTGACTCTAGGATAATATTCATGACAAACATGGAACATTTGCACAATGGAGAGGCTCTCAATCTTAGCATGAATTTTTTTATGAGCTTCAATCATGTTGGTATGAAATTGATGGAAAGCAGGTTGATTCACTTGATGGATATGAACTCTAGACGATAGAGCATGTTCAGGACCAATGTCAGAGGCCCTACCCAAATTTGGTCCAAGAGGAATTGTTGCATTGATTCTAAGATTTCTTTCCCTTGAATTTATGGAGTGGATATCTCTATTTTGATTGCATTGAATGGTGTCCTAGTAAAAAAAGATATAAAAAGTTTAATTTTGAACTTACTAATTTACAAGAGAAGGAAAAATAAAAAAAAGGAATGGAGATGATGAACAATTACATTATATTGCGAATAAGATAGTCCTTGTTCACATGGACCATGGTTATGAGAAGGCTCCCCTTGAGTTTTAACATGTGTTGTTGGAATATATTGGTCGTTGAGCTCTATACCTCTATTGGAATGGTTAGTGTGTTGCAAATAAGCAGAAAATAAAATGTTATTTTACTAATTTTAGTAATCTATATAACGAATGTTGTTGAAGAAATTTGACAAAGAATTATGGCACTCAAATACCTTAGTTGTTCCAAGTGAAATAGTTTTAATTGATTCTGTTGGTTGATGGATATTAGCTTGAAAATTTGGGAGAGGAGACACAGATCCAACAACAACAGATAATGGTTGCAAATTATCAACCAAATTGGCAAGAAAATTACTGTCATCCAGAAATTTAGATAGCCCTATATTTTGAATGTCTTCGAGAACTCTACCATGAAGGTTTTCCAACCTTCCTTCATGTTGCAATCTAGGAGTTCCATTTGTATAAGAGTGAGGGTTGTCATTTGAATCTAGGTTTTGAACATGATCATATTTTGGAATATGAGAAGTTTTCGCAATGAAGACAACACTGTTATGAGATTGTGGAACATAAGAAGTTTCTAGAGTATGAAAATATTGTGGAAAAGAAACATCAAGAGGTATTTTTGTTTGCATGATAGAAGCTAAACCTCAATACTTACGACTATCGAGAAAATCACTTTCATTATTATTTCAAGTGGTTCTTGTATGATACAAAGCTCTTATACATTCATTTATTGCATCTTTGTTTTATTGATACCATAAATGATGAAGTTCATTTCTCCTCTCACATGTTGTTAGAGATCAATTTTGTTTGATAATATGTTTACTTGTGCCTTCAGTAGACATTTCTACAAAAGGAAAAAATACATTATGATTAACTTGGAATATAGTGTACCTTCCGTAAAAAAATTTACAATCTTTATATCAATCCATATGACAATGATATGAAAGTGAAAATGATCACAATTGATAATGGAATATGAACATTTCTAAAACAAGTAAAATATCAAATATAATCCGAATAGTGAAATATGAAAGTCAAAAATATGAAAATCTATAAAGGAATATCAATATTTGTAGGACAAATACAACATGTTTGATAATATTATCAATTCTTTATTATAACGAAAAGTAGACTAAGACAACAAATCTATTCCCGATGATGGAATGTCATCAACAGAATCCATGTTTGGAAGTAGTGGGAAAACATTTCCATTTTCATTCAGATCATGGCACTGGTCTTGAAATGGAAATCTCAACCTATAGTTTTGTAACAACGATACATTTATGATATTTTTTGGGCAAGAGTAGGTCATAAAATCATAGAACATGAGTGGAACTTCATTGTTATTGCACATCAGGACTATCCCATCCACTGTTCAAAATGGAAGATATCTAGGACATTTTATATTTATGTATGTTGAAAGGTGTTGCAAGAAATTCCATTTGAATCGCCAATCATCCTCAAAACACTCAAAACTTCATTCAACATATGGTTGACCAAATATAAAATTATCCACTTCTTCAATAGACAGAACATAGGTGGAACCATCATTGATGAGAAATATAAGTTGGTTATTGTATAATGCCAATGAAATACATTGTATGTGTGTGATTGGAATAAAATAAAAACCCCACTGATTATTTAAAACATCCATCCAATATATTGTGTACCCATAGTGAGGGTAGTCTTCATAATCTTTGTCCAAATACAACCAATAAATTTCACTTTTATAGAATACTGCCTCTTTTGGAGGTGTAGTGCCACCATAAGGAATGTTTTTACTCCTCCACACCCTATCAAGGCTACTGCAAATGAAATACTTTGATTGCATGTTCTTCGAAATATGTTTGAAAACAACCCATTCATATTTTCTAGCACTCACATTTTCCAAGAGTGTAATGAAACCCTAGTCTCCAACCCATATAGAACCTATGTTTTTGAATGAATTTGTAAATGGATTCATCACAAAATAATTCTTTGTAAGGGAGCATCTTGTTGGTAAAGATAACAAAATCATGGATCGAACATTGCATTCAATTGTGTAGTTTGAATCTATAAATGGCACATGCAAATGACTTACGCGACGAGTTTGATGAAGGTATCCTCCAACAAAGTTACCTTCCTCACCATAGAGAAAAGGAATTAGAAAACCAAATTCATTGCAGGAAAGTCGATGACAATGAGCGACAAATGAAGGGGTTTATAGAATAACATTCGAGTGTTTACAAACGGTTCTAAATCTTGTCAACACTAAAAAAGGGAGCCAATAAAATATCAACTCCAAAATCTAGAATGGAAAACAACTCCATATGGTTGGATACATAACGAGTAAAGTGAATATAACTTTTATAGGATGAAATCTAAAACAAAAAGATTGTAAAATAAATCAACCACTTCTAGGAATGAAAGTTTTAATTTTAATATAAATTCTAGGCATCAAGTGAATATAAATCAACCACCTGTGAATATAACTTCCAGGCATAAGTGAATATAATTTTAATAAATCAAATAACCATTCTAATAATTGCAGTGAAGATGAGGGCTTAACACCCAAAAAATATGCATAGATACTGCGAAAGGAAAATGAGAGATAAAGAATTTTTTGTAGGCGTTGCTATATTTAGCATATTTACATTGAACATATATAGAATAATAATCCAAGCAATAATTTTCTTCAAATTCATTAATTTTCTGCCAATTCATTCAGTTTGAAGAAAGGTAAAAAATTACAATTAAATTAAATTAAACATAAAAATATTGAAATTGGTAAAAAAAAAAAACTTTCATCATCTATTATTTAAACATTATATAAATAATGTTTTATAAACATAATAAACATTTCTTTTTTAAAATAACATGAAAAAATAAACATTATAAAAATAACAAATAAAAAAATATATAAAATATATATTTATAATTTATAAAAATTATAGTGTTTAGATATAAAATTATTTAACATGTGATTTAAAAAAAATAAAACTCCTCCCTCTAAAATTTAAACATACAACAAAGATTCCCTCTAAAATTTAAACATACAACAAAGATTCATGTTGAAATCTTTGAATAATAAAAAAATGCATCCAACATTATTCTATTCCTCTTGTCATTTTAAAACTAAAACATGAGAGAAAAAAAAAAAAAAAACGTGGGAACATAAATAACATAAATAAATTGCGACATTATTCAAGTTTTAAATGCAACATCATTCAAGTTTTAAATGCCAATAATACCCTCCCTATAAAAAAAAAATTGCGACATCGTTCAAGTTTTAAATGCGAATAATACCCTCCCCATAAAAAAAAAATTGTGACATCATTCATGTTTTAAATGTGAATAATACCCTCCCGATATAAATTATTCTGTATCTCTATTTTTTTTAGTTAAACGTACAATGAAGTCCACATAAAAGGGATTGTGAATTTGGCGGCCCATTACAATTAGGCTCAGTTTATAAAACTATGATATTAAGGATTAATGCGTCAACAAGATATATGGTATATATGTTTGTGGAGTGTTTGGATTTTTATATTTGTTGCTAAGATTTCAACATGCTTTGCAATCCTTAACCGCACATGCAGTGGTGAGAATGAGAATATAAGTTTTGGGTTTCGCCCATATCCATCAAAGTAAAGTCAATGCATTGTTTTCAATGCTTTAAGCCAGATTAAAGATTAAGAATAAAGATGAGAAGAAGAGAAATCCAAAGGCGAATCAATGTGAGGTAATAACCATTTTCTTAATAGTTTGCTGATATGATTATACATTAATAATTATTTTTTTAATAGTATATCTTTTAAAGTTTAATATAATTTTTCAATTTTCTTCATATATTTTAAGCAAAGATTTAAGGGAGGCTTTAAAATACAATTTTTTTTTTCTTTGTTGATAAATATATATATATGATATATTCTTTCTTTAAATATAGAACAAAAGTGATACGATTAATGTAAGTTAATAACCATTTTTTTAATAATTTGTCTTTTAAAATTTAATATAATTTTTCAATTTTCGTCACATGTCATTAAAAAAAATGCTTTAAAATACAAATTACTTTTGCTACATTGATAAGAATATATGATCTTATTCTGTAGGGATACACCATTGATATGTTAGGGATACGCCATTGATATATACTATAAACCATATTCGTACACCACTTTATGGAATATGGGCCGATAATATGCCTATTAATTTAATTTAATACCAGATATCGGATTTACAATATACGAGATATATATGCGTATATCTGGTATATAAACATACGCCATTGATATATTAGATATATACCAGATATCGACAACATACAAAGTTCCATTGCTATGTGTTTCCTTTGTTTACAGTGGTAACTAACTATTCCGAATGATTTATTTGCTATCTTAATCACTTCACCCATGACTGAAAATAATCAACTTACTGGTTGATAGGTGTAATCTAATATAGCACGGAAAGTATAGCATATATAAACCTTATTTCCTATTTCCTGGAAAGTATAGCATATATAAACTGTATTTCCTATTTCCTGGAAAGTATTCAGGTAGCTAGACCTTTGAATATAAACATAGTCTAAAGATTAAGCTATTGTGTAGGTCTAATTTTATGAGTACATACATGTTCCCCAAAATGTTGTGGATTTTGATAATCAAATGCTCCTCTTCAAGATTGATGTTGCCGCGTTTGGGATCACGGACGAGATACTTAAGCCACCTTAGCATGAGGCCTGCACAATATATACATTAGGAATGCATTACGAATTGATATTTTATAATAATCTACACTACATTTAGCATGCTACATTTCGCATGCTGTTGTTTGTAAATTTAAAAAACTGTAATTCGTGCATGCGGTGTCTGTAAATTTAAAAAACTGTAATTCTTACATATCGAGTGCTTTGGTCAGAAAGTTCGAGCACTCATCCCTTGTAAACAGTAATAGTTCTATTGGCAAACTTAAATTAAAAAACTTAAATTGGCAAACACTCACAGAATGTGTGGTCATTCACGTCATGCAAGTCGTGGCATGAGAGGGAGGTTCAAGGTTGTGGGATTAAAAACGAATGCATTTCGTGCAGTGATATAAATATGTCATGCATAGATATTAATCATTTGAAGATATTGATCATTTGAACGTGGAAATTTTATATATGCTTACAGTAATTTTTTAATATGATTAGATAAATGTTAAAAAGTAAACATGTTAACGGATGCCCTTATAAATCCAAGGAAGTTATGAGAAATAAATCTGAGTCATTGATTTTGGAGGACCACTAAGAATATGCTAGCATCTTCAATGTGTAGCCATCAAATTATGGTTTAAGGTTAAAAAAGGTTAAAAGATTATTAATTGTGCCCATTGCCAATAGGTGTAAGTCTATCAAGCGTAATTATATACATTAAAAATTCATCAATAATTAAAAGACCATTAATTATGACAATTTACCAAAAATAAAAAATAAAAATGTTAACCTATCTACTTAACTATATATATGCTTATGAATTTTATATAGTAATTCTAAATTTAAAATCACTTCGTGCGAACAGATCATTCATAAAATACAATTAAAAATATTAACAAAACATACCATGGATTCACTCGTCGTCGTGTGTGGTGTCCGTGGAGTACCATTTGTTTTAGGGCACCCAAGAGGTTTTCCATTGGAATGGTACAAGGACTACCAGACCGTAATGTTCGCAGTACCATAATGTTCGAACGATATTTAAGCACTACAACACCAAGACGATTCTATTGGTTGACCAAAAAATAATAACTAATAATTATCGTTCAAACCATATTTAAGCACTACAACACCCAGAAAATTTAATCACTTCAACCATATTGAAGCACTACCAGAACCGACGGTTGTATTGGTTGACGTTCAACCAAAAAAAGAAAACACAAAAATTAATAAGTTGAAAGAATGTCTAAAATTATTGAAATGTAAAGTAAAGTCCTCACTAACAGCCATAGACTTTTCGATCCAGCCAACGATGATATAACAATAAGTCTACGATGAATTATAGCCAATCCAGACACATGTTCTATAGACTTCTTGTATTAGAACAAGCATCAAAATCCGTAGTTCCTAAGTGTTTATTGGGTGACTAGACTATTAAATACAATTCAAAGCTTATTTTTCAAAATACTAAATTTTACCATCAGAGTGACAAAGAAAATGGGATATACTTTAAATTAGTGTCTCTTATAGGATATAATTCAAATTTTTGCATGTATGAGATCCATGAGCGTCCATACCCTGAGAACAGCTACAAGAAGGAAGCTCGCTTACGGCCTCTAGCTACGGCATTCACACATTTTTTGTTCTTTTCAATTCTTCCCATTCCATACGTAGCTCTGTACTGTATCATTTCCAGTATCTTTGTCTCCAACAACTATATAGAGATAACAACAACTGTATAGAGATAACAAAACTCCATTAGAGAAAAGACCAAGAACTGTATAAAGATAACAAAACTCCATTAGACAAAACACCAAGAGAACGCCTATTTGTTCTACAAGAATACACTTAAAGTATGTTACCTGGATCCCAAAAGTCTCTGGTACAAACCTCCATGGATTTCAGAAATGGAACCGTGAAAGGTTTAAAATATGCTAAACGCTGTTGATTCATACCATAAAATAGGAGCGAAATAAAGAGGCAGTGGTAGAAAGAAATGGATATCAGATTAGGGTTTCATCGGTGTTATCAGTCACGCCATTGCCGTGTCGCACGGTCGATGTCCTTCCAGCCGGCGATATGACCTGTAGTGATTTTCATAGTATATCACACAAAACACGTGGGTAGAAAGCCTTCTCACTTATTTGAAACTAAAAGGAAACCCTCACTTCTTTCAAAGTTTATTTTGCTTGAAGGCGTGCCCTTCACGCCATTGCCGTGTCTTAGCGTCAATGTCCTTCTAACCGCGGATGTGATGTACATGGCGTGGGATAGTCATGTGGCTTTTTCTTTTTTTAATTTTTTTTTTAATCGTTGTATATATGTATTTGTTAATGAAATTACAATTTTCTATTTTTAACATTTTATTTTCCAAGGTATAAATAAATTCAGTGTTCCAAAAGATACCTATTACAAATTATGTACTCTCAATCACTAATCATTAACCTATGCAATTCTTGTATTTTTTTTAAATTTGTAATCTCAATCATTAACATATGTAATTCTTATAATATTCTTAAATTTTTGATCAACTTTTAATATCTATCTTTTTGGAACTGCCTTAAAATATTGAGAGGGAGTTTCCTACATCCTCCAAAGAGTTGAAGTATGGTGAAAAATGTCATAAAATGTATACCTAGATATAGTCATAGTTATATATTAATCCATTTTAGAGTGAGCTACCTACACTTTCTCCAAAAAAGATGAATTATTGCTTAAAAAGGTTATAGAATGTGTAGATATCCATAGCCATAGCCATATATTAATGGATGTAATAGTCATCCAAATGTTTCAATATCCAACATTTCGTTCAAGATAGTCTAGTTAACATTGTTTGCACATAGTTTAAAGAGTTGAAAGTTGAATTAGGTGAAAACCGTCATAAAATGCATACTTGAATATAGTCATAGTCATATATTAATCCATGTGAGAGTGAGCTACCTACACTTTCCCCAAAAGAGTTGAGTTATTGGTTAAAAAGTTCATATAATGTTTACATATTCATAGCCATAGATATATATATCAATGTTAGACATATATTTTAATGTATGTAATAGTCATTCAAATGTTTCAATATCAAACATACCGTTCAAGATAGTTTAGTGAACATTGTTTGCACATAGTTTAGTTAACATTGCTTGCACAAACTCATGGAGTAGTGGAGTAGTTTGTAGTTGAGTGACTTTCTTTTAAATTATAAATATCTAAAGAGTTAGACAATAATTATGATCAATTCTTGAATTCATTGAGGAGCTTATCAATATTAATCTATACCTCATATATATATGAGTCTCCGCTAATATGCAATGATATAAACGTTTATTTAGGTAAATCAATATAAATATACATCTATGTTGTCAATCACAACTTTCAATAATGATTTATATTAATTTTAATATACATAAAATCAGAAGGATTAGATAATAAAATTTAAGTACAATTTCTAGGATCAAAGTAGGTTGTTCACACCATAAATCCAAGTCCAAAAAGAATACTAAATTTCCTTTAGGTTGGCTTCTATAATATTTGAGATAAGTTAAAAATGCAAGAGGAGCCACTTGTCCCATGAGATCCAATTTACTTCACACTTGGAATGCAATTTATATGAGAAAGATAAATCATTTAAAACTATGTAAAAAATTATAATGTCGAAGGTTAAGGAAAGATGATACAAGAAGATGTCAAATAGAAAAAGGATAAGAAAGCTTACATAATCTTTAAAGATTTTTTTCCCTCGAAAAAAACAAGTAATTCTATTTATTTAACAAAATTACTGTAACACCCTCCCCGTTACTACAACAACTCTCATAATGAGTGCAATTTTTTTTTTCTTTGTTTAAGGTGTGTTTGCTCGTGTAAAAAGGAAACAGACATACTTGATTTCACGTCGCCACCCGACGACTCACAAGACGCAACCACGACAATCACAACAAGAAGTCATAAGATGCAAAACAAATAACTGGAAGCATTAACAACCAATGACATAAGGCACACAACAAGCAACTGTAAGAAGAAAACGACACAAGGTGTTATGTACAGTACGGTCACAGATGGAAGAATCCATCGTAGTAGAGTTTACTATTTCTGCACAGAAAAGAAGGGCGTTTAATCTTAGTCCTCTTCTCTGGAGAGAGAGAAGGTGAGATAGGCTCCTGGTCGACTGCTCAGGCAGAAACTAGTAATCCCCTCAGGTGTGTCGC
>SNQJ01S0000400.1:5288-53233 GCA_010110895.2 Picea sitchensis | reverse complement strand
TGAACTCTCATTGCAGGTTGCGCTTAAGGAAGGAGAGGCCTTCAATGAAATTTATTGTATGAGTTAACTAAAACGTGTCTGTTGATATATTGGTTGTAGTTGGATGAAGTTAACAGTAATGAATCCAAGAACTAGAGCTCAGGTACGTTCTAAAAATTGTATTCTCCTTGCAGTGCATTGAGGTGGGAACTCTAGCCTAAAATCTCATAATGATGTTTTGCTTAATTATTTTAATGGTTGTTAGGGTTAATTGTTATTACAAATGATATTTGAGTATAGGATTAGGTCAATATTCATAGGAGCTATTCATTTAGAATTTGGGTTAGGCTCTTTTTAGAGTTAGAGTTAGGGCCTTTTTCCTTAAGGTTAAACAAAAAAATTTTATCTTAGAGAAGTTTTTTTTTTTTTACTTAGGTTTAGAATTTGAACTCGACGACGATTAGTTTAGGGGTGTCGTTTTAAGAATTTATTAATGCGTTACTGTCTTAGGGATAATTAGGTTTGTTTCCTTCATCCACATCAATGTTACGTGCCCTTCAGGACGCACCATGTGCTCTAAGGGTGCCAGTCGCCAACTGGACTGATTGGTAGACATCTAACCCCTAGAGTCAACACTCCGCCAGGTGAACTTGTGGGAGACTAAGGGTTCTAAGGAATAAGGCCACCGCCTTATTGCACGCCCCTTAGAATCGTCATGAGCGACTGTCGCAGTCTGCCCTCACGGCATCGTGAATCCTCTCGAAACTAGGTAATCGTTAAGCTACAGTTCGATCCACGACGGGAGTGCTAGTAGGTGGTGGCAGGGCTGCTGTCCACCCCTCTCCTTCAACATCTCTGGAACTCGTGTGTGGCCCCTTTACTCCATATGTGATTCTGGTTGGCAAGCTATCGTAAGCCTGCATCATCAACCATCATGTCAGAAATGTCAACATCAAATCATCAAATCAATGAAATATCACAGTAAATAAATCAACCCAAAAAGCACACTCCCTGACTTAGTCTGGAGTCCAAGGGGGTTCTACCGATGCCTCTGTATCCTCACGGTCAAAAACCCTGCACACTCAATAAAACTGAGTCAATAGCACCTGTCTACATCAAATAGTAACACATCATGTCGTCTGCCAATCACATCATAATCAAGTATAAATGGTCTAACATCATAAAAGTCCAGATCACTTGTGAGCAAGTGTCCTCAAATAATAAGTTTTCTCAGTGCGCCAGAGCGGGATGTTACAATTACATAGATAGATACATGTAACATTACTACTAAAAATGTTTCCTAGCTCGACCTGATTAATTATGTTTGAAAAAATGACATTAAATCTAGTAATAGCATATAGTATCAACCTCAGACCAAAACAACTAGTGATGAACTTTTCAAATACCTACATCAAGAGTATGAAAATTGTCATGAAAAAAAATAAAACTAACCATAAAATAGTTGATTTATAGTGTATCCTTCCTATTCATGGGTGTCAATGGAATCCACGGTATCGACACCAACACCTTTATGCATTAATCCAATGTACCTTGGTCTCCATCCACCTCCTCGATGGGTTACTTTGGACCAAGTTGAGAGAGTCCTCATTACTCTCATACTTGGTAGGATCTGACTTGCTCGACTCCAACTCATTCTCGCACCGTTGAGGTTTGTACATATTTCAGTGGTTTAGCCTGAGTTGTAGTTCCTTGGATTTAATTGGCTCGATTCCACCATTCTCGTAGCCCTCTGTTCAAGCTTCTCTCCAACTAGCTCATTTCATATCTTTGAACACCCTCAGGTTGACCCATTTTATGAACATAATATATAATAATAAATATAAATACATTATAATAGTTAATGAATAATTAATAAAGAGACACCTTCCCAATGAAAGGTCATGTCTCTTCATGGAAGGGCATATAAGGCCCTCATTCTTATTGTATCTCATCATATCATATTCATATACATTATTATTTAATATATTATCCTTTATGGATTATAATGTGTTGTCCTACCTACATTGGGTATTTAACTGAATCAACTTGTTCACCACAGTGGTAAAAACAAAAACAAAAAATTTAAGGAGCACTTGAAGATTTATAAGTGCACACCAAGAAGTTTGAAAGAAATATTCCATATTTGGCATTATTTAAGTTAATTTTCATTTAAAAAGTGAAAAAGTTTCAAAGAAGAGGAAAAGTGGATATTTTATTTTACCTTTGGAGATTTACCATCCCATGGTTTTGGAAAACCATTGGCCCATGGTATTCTATATCATTTATAATATATATGTTTGTGTGTATTTACCTCTAAATAAGTATTTCACAAAACTGAGAGTCCAATTTGTTGAGCCCTAACCACCGCTAACAAATAGTCAAGAATATAAAAGGCAATTTTATTATAAGTCAAAACATAAGGTATTCTTTATAAAGTATAAGAAGATTATATATATATATATATATATATATATATTCTAAGAGGACAACATTATCATTAAAGAGGAGATCATCTTTTACATTTATCATTTATTGAAAAATAAGAAGTGAACTATGACATCTTCCACAAAATGTCCCTATTGTACAAAAGATGAAGAGTATGAAAGGGGCCTTGTGAATGGAGCTCACTCTTGTCCATATTGTAAAAAACTTTTTATTTTACTAGAAAATCAAGGTGACACCCATTGGGAAGTGAAAATAAAAGAATTAGAAAACCAATTAATTAATTATCAACAACACAACAAAAATTTACGATTTCAAGTTGTGTTGGAGGAAATGCTAAAAAAACAAGAAGAGGGACAAAAACAAAATCTTGAGGGAAAATTACACGAAAAACACAGACATTTCTTACTTAAAAGATCATAACCAAAATTTATTAGTACAACTGAACGCATCAAAAGTTAGAACAAACTAATCACGATCTCATTAAGAAATTATGAGAAAAGGATGAAGATAATTGCCACCTAAAAATCCATAATCAAAGTTTAATCACCAAAATTAAGAAGATAAAAAGTGATAAGAAGATGGTAAAGAAAAATTTAAAACAATTTATCAATAAAAAATCATTAGTAAATAAAGAAACAGTACAACAATTAATAACGACTAATAACGAAAAATTAATAACGACTAATTATCGTTCAAACCATATTTAAGCATTACAAAACCCAAAAAAAAATAATCACTTAAACCATATTGAATCACTACCAAAATGGACGGTTCTATTGGTTGACGTTCAACCAAAGAAAATAAAACACAAAAATTAATAAATGGTAACCTGAAAGAACTTCTAAAATTATTGAAACGTAAAGTGTGACACCAAAGTAATAACTAGCACAACCACAACTGTTTTGTGGTTGATGAACGCCGATAGGCTATAACAATAAAAGGAAGAGTCATTCATGTCAAATCTGTTTACTTTAAATCTGTTTACTTTATATAGTTTAAATTTTTGAATAAAGTTATGTAGTTTGAAAGTAATTATACACTTTTTTTTATTATCATTTAAGTTTATATATTATAAAAAACTGTAAAAACTCATCTCTATAATGATATTAAAATTTATATTATTTTCAAAACATGTAACATTAAAAATCTTGTTAACTAAGTCCAAATTTTGAACTGTATAACATTAAAAATCTTGTTAACTGAGTCCAAATTTTGAACTGTATAACATTAAAAATCTTATTACCATATAAATGTAGATACATTGATGATGGTCAAAATAAAGTGGGAGATAAATACTACCAACCATAAAAACGAAAGATATATAAAAATCAACTATCTATTGAATCATACCTGAATAAATATCATCATAAATCTCATCATACCTGAAACCCCTGCCCAATACCTAAAAAGCCAGCCTCTACAGTTTCCTCCCATCGTATCCATCGAACGCTCTGATAGTCTCCAGGACAACTTTGTTGATCCATCCTGGAAGCACTCGAAGCTTGCATAGTTCATCATGTCTAAATCTTTGTTTATTATTGAAATGTTGGGGCGTTAAACTTTGATATTAATATTACCTGAACAACAAACCAAAAATAAGAATGAGATAACCAGCGAATTGTTGTGAGAAAATATAGATTGGGGTTCGGCAATCCATGGAAGTCTTTGTGCGTGGCATTGGGTAAAGCTTGCAATTGAATGAAAACGAACGATGTGTTGAATGCAAACGAACGATGTATTGGGCGCATTCAATATGAAAATTATCAAGAACCCATCCAAAGCCCGAGATAATATGGGTGCTGGATATCCTGGTTTTGATATCCACTCTCAGACTGTGACGCTCGTCAGGTGAGAATGTTAATATATGTATATGTGCACCTCAAAATTCGAGAAGATATGCAACCATAAGGCAGATACCCAGGTTCCATATGCTAATACAAAGAAGGTTAGATATGCTAATATAAAGAAGAAACTAAATAATTTAAATGCGTCTATGTTAGTGTGCGGGTATAACCGAAACCATTAGTGCGTGAGTGAAATTTGAAACGCAAAGCCAAACAAGAAACTAAGTAATTTAAATGTGTCTATGTAACCGAAACCATTAGTGCCCAATTAAATCTGAAACGCCAAGCCAAACGCGGCATCAACATGAGCACACCGGCCATGCAGCGTCACATCCAAACCTCTCCAAAATGAAACGCTTAACAATATGACACCTGCGATCAATTCTTTGGTCTTTTCTTTGGTCTTTGGTTTGTAATTTGTAATTACAGTAATCCAGTCCTGTCTTCGTTCTCCTGTCATATTCTGTTATCAACGCGTTCTGTTATCAACGCGTGGATACTGTAATCTATGTAATGCACTCCTAAAACTGAAGTAATTTTTCCTGGATTTTCTTAATTATGGTTCGTGGCATTTGATAAGCTGATTTAGTAAATTTTTAATCATGTTATGTAAAAGTTAAAAAGTAAACATGATAAAGTGATGAATTGATAAATGTTTAATTACACAAATCTCATTCATCAATTTGAATGTAAGACGAGAATATGCCAGCATCTTGAATTCTTAAACATCAGATTAAATTTAGTAATTAAAAAAATGATTAATCTAGCAAGTCCGATAGGGGGACACCTATCGGCGTAATTAACATCCATAGACTTTTAGAACGAGCCAACGATGATGTAAAAATAAGTCTATGAGGAATTATAGCCAATCAAGACACTTGTTCTATAGACTTCTTGTATTAGAAGAAGGCTCAAAATCCGTAGTTCCTAAGTGTTTACTGGGTGACTAGACTATTAAATAAAATTCAAAGCTTATTTTTCAAAATACTAAATTTTACAATCACAATGACAAAAAAAAATGGGATATACTTTAAAAAATGGGTTATACTTTAAATTAGTGTATTTTATCGGATATAATTCAAATTTTTGTATGGTATGGGATCCATGAGAATCCACACCCTGAGAACATCTACAAGAAGGCAACTCGCTGACGGCCTCTGGTTGCGGCATTCACACCTTTTTTGTTCTTTTCAATTCTTCCCATTCCATACGTAGCTCTGTAGTGCATCATTTCCAGTATCTTTGTCTCCAACAACTGTATAGAGATAACAAAACTCCATTAGAGAAAAGACCAAGAAAACACATATTTGTTTTACAAGAATACACTTAACGTATCTTAGCTGATCCCAAAAGTGTCTGGTACAAACCGTCATGGCGCCATGGATTTCAGAAATGGAACGGTGATAGGTTTTAAATATGCGAAACACTGTTGATTCATACCATAAAATAGGAGGGAAACAAAGAGGCAGTGGTAAAGAGAAATGGATATCAGATTAGGGTTTCATCGGTCTTATCAGTCATGTCATTGTTGTGTCCCACAGTCTATGTCCTTCTAGGAGTCTAGCAGTCAATGTGACACATAGTGATTTTCATCTAAACTTTTTATATTTTGGTTTTATTATGCATTCAGAAATACAATTTAAACAACAGAAAATTGCGATTTTGTTCAAATTTATATAAGTAAAAAAAACCCAAAAATAGAAAATTTAACCAATACCCATTTTCATAATATATCACACAAAACACCTAGGTAGAAAGCCTTTTCACTTATTTGAAACTAAAAGGAAATCTCACTTCTTTCAATGTTTGTTTTTCTTGAAGGCGTGTTCACACAATTGCCGTGTATTAGGGTCAATGTCCTTCTAACCATACATGGCTTGGGATAGTGATGTGATTTTTTGTGTGTTTAATTTTATTTTTTATTTTATTTTTATTTTTAATTTTAATTTTTTTAATCCTTGTATTTATGTAATTGTTTATGAAATTACAATTTTTCATTTTTTAAATTTTATTTTTGAAGGTATAAATAAATTGAGTGTTCTAACAGATATCTATTACATCTAAATTATGTAATCTCAATCATTAATTTATGTAATTTTTTTAATTTTCTTAAAATTGTAATCTCGATCATTAATATATGCAATTCTTGTATTTTTTTTTAAATTTGTAATTTCAATCATTAACATATGCAATTCTTGTAATTTTCTTCAATTTTTCATAATATCTATTTTTTTGGAACTGTCTTAAAATATTTTGTTGTAAAACAATTTAAAAGTAACATAACAAAAATAAAAAAACTAAATTAATACATGGGAGAGTGTGTTTCTTACATCTTCCAAAGAGTTGAATTATGGTGAAAAATGTCATAAAATGCATAAGTGGATATAGTCATATATTAATCCATGTGAAAGTGAGCTACCTACACTTTTTCCAAAAGAGTTGAGTTACTCGTTAAAAAGGTCATAGAATGTGTACATATTCATAGCCATAGACATATATCAATGTATGTAATACTCATTCAAATGTTTCAATATCAAACATGTCGTTAAGCATAGTCTAGTGAACATTGTTTGCACATAGTTTAAAGAGTTGAGTTATGGTGAAAAATGTCATAAAATGCATACATGAATATAGTCATAGTCATATATTAATCCATGTGAGAGTGAGCTACCTAGGCTTTCTCCAAAAGAGTTGAGTTATTGGTTAAAAAACTCATAGAATGTGTACATATTCATAGCCATAGACATATATTAATGTATGTAATAGTCATTCAACTGTTTCAATATCAAACATGTCTTTCAAGATAGTTTAGTGAACATTGTTTGCACGTAGTTTAGTTAGCATTGTTTTCACAAACTCATGGAGTAGTTTGTAGTTTAGTGACTTTCTTTTAAATTATAAATCTCTAAAGAGTTAGAAAATAATTATGATCAATTCTTGAATTCATTGAGGAGCTTATGGATATTAATTTATACCTCATATCTATATTGTATGCATAAAATGAGTCTCCACTAATATGCAATGCTATAAAAATTTATTTCGGTAAATCGATATAAATATACATATCTGCTATCAATCACAACTTTCAATAATGATTTATATTAATCTTAATATACATAAAATAAGAAGTATTAGATAATAAAATTTAAGTACAATTTCTAGGATTAAGGCAGGTTGTTCACACCATCAATCCAAGTCCAAGAAAAAATATTAAATTTCCTTCAGGTTGTCTTCTATAATATTTGAGAGATAAGTTAAAAATGCAAGACGACCCACTTGTCGTGTGAGATGAAATTTACTTCATACTTGGAATGCAATTTATATAGAGGAATATTCTTCCTAAAATATAGGACACTGAATAATGACTAATAAACAAGGAAAAACCTTAGGAAAAAGAAATCCTAGGTGTGTGTGAAGTAACTCCAACATTATTCACAGTAAACATATATTATATGGGAAATTTTCACCCCTAGGAATTTGATGTAGAAACTAATCATGAGAGGCCCAAAAACACCTTTTTTTGGAACTTTGCCTCCTAGGGTTAGGGTTTTGGACTTCTAGGGTTTTTTGTTTGTGTTAAAAGGCCATCCTTTCGGCCTATTTTAATATCTTTTGTGAATATGTGTATCCAATATCTCTCTCTCCCCTCTCTCTTAAGAGATAATCTACCACCATTATAGCTACTTTGTTTTCAACAATATTCTGTTGTTTTATTCATTAATAGAAATTGGTTTTTCATTGAATTATTTTTCTCTCTTCTATAATCCTATGTGTGTTTCATTTCATTCCCTATACAATCGAGAAAAACTCCATATTCAAATTCATCTAAATAATTAGAGACTTAGTAAAAAATAAATATAACATAAATGCAATAACCAAAATAGAGTGTAGACAAATAATGTAGTCCATAATACAAATAGAGATATTCATGATATAATTTTTTCTAACATTATTTTATTCAAAACTTAACTCTTCCATATTGAAAAATTCATCCTTGTGTAAGTCTCAAAGAAACAAGGGGAGAGTAGGGAAGAGGAAAAAATCGGTAGAAAATATATGAGAGGAAATAAGAGATGGAAGAGAAGATGGAAGTGTAGAAGAAGGATGAAGAGGAAGAATAAAATGAGTGGGGAAAAGAGGAAGAGGAGGGAAGAGGGAAGGAGGAAGAGGAGGAGGAAGAGGAGGAGGGTAAAAAAAATTAGAAGAGGGAGGAGAATAAGAGGAGGGGATGAAGGAGAGAAAAAAAAAGAGGGAATAGGGAGGATATGAAGAAGAAGAATAGAGAGGGGAGGAGGGAGGAGGGAGGAGTTGGAAAACAAGAGGGAAGAGGAGGTTTGAAAAAAAAAAAAAAAAAAAAAAAAGGAGGGATAGGGAGAGAAAAAAAAGTATGAAAAAGGAGGATAGGAAAAAAAGAAAGAATATGGAATGACTAGGAGAAGAAAAACTTTAAGAGGAATGAGGATTTGAGAAAAAGAGGAAGAGGAGGCATAATTTGGGGAAAAGAGAAAGAGGAAAGAGGATTTTATGAAAAAATGAAATGAACATTTGGGGAAAATAGGAATAGATAGATGGAGGGGAAGAAGAAGAGGGGGAGGAAGGTGTTGAAAAACAATAGGATAAGGATGAGGAATAGGAATAATATGGAAGGTGGAGGAGGGAAAAAATCATGGAAGAAGAATCTAGATTTGGGGAAAATTAGGAATAGGAAGCAGGAGGAAGAGTCAGAAAAAATAGAAAAGGAGGAAAGATTAGTGGGAAAATAAGAAATTGAGGATGAGAAGGTAATGACAAGAAAGAATAATAAGGGAGTAGGAGGAGACAAAGTGGACGAGGAAGGAGGATTTTGGGAAAAAGAGGATATGAAGAAAGATTTTCTAAAAATGGGGAAGAGAAAGGAAGAAAGAGAAGTAAAGGAGGAAGAGGAAGATATTATCCAATCCCCTAAACTCCTACATTTGTCTTTTATTTTTTCTTTAATTATTTTAATTCTTTATTAGTAAAACCCTACCTAAATAAAATCTACCCCTAAATTCACAAACGATAGACAAAAACCCATACCCTACCACTAAAACCCATAAATATGATTTTTTTATTTTTTTTGTAAAATACCAAAAAATACCCTTAAATAACATATCCCCATTGAATCCCAAACCTAAAAAAAAAATCAACCTAAACAAAAAGTTGAAGAAAATATTTGGGAAAAAAACAATAATAGTATGAGATTCTTGCCTTTTATCCAATGGGGGACCCAAGAAATCTCTACTAGATCCACACATTCTCTAAAATATTTAAGCAACAAGTCTCCACAAGATCTAGACAAGGGAAAATATCTATTAAAATGAAATGAAAAAAGTGTCTTGAAAGTCACTAAAACTAAAATGCAAGGAAAACCCAATGAAAATTAATATCAAATAATTTTGTTTGTTGTGTAATTTGCATCATATTTTTCATTTCATTTTGTGTCTTTGCATCATATGAAAACACAAACTCATCACTAAATGCAATGTAAAAAATCGACATATGCTAGGAAAAAATCTCTGAAAGGGCATCTGTGATGCTAGAGCTCTATACTATAGTAATGTTGATTTCTACACAATAGGGGCTCATAGAAAATACGATTACAAATGGAGAAAGCCCACAATTGCATAAATTTTCTAAAAGGGAAAAACTAGAAGAAATATTTGAGGTACTTGAGAAAGATGTATAAAAAGCACATCGGGTGAGAAACACCCAAAGAATATCTAGATGTTAGGTTTCCCAAAATAATATATGGGTATAATAAGGATTTATTGGGCTCAATTAGAGTACTCAAGACATTTGTAAATCAAAAGACCCAAGGTTATTTTATTTTTATTTGAAACACCAATTCTTATTGAATCAATTCTTATTGAATCAAACATCCATGGAAAAAATTTAGATATCCACTAATAACCATCAACACTATTATATGTATGGAAGGCCTTAGAAATATTCCATTTAAAATTTTTCTGCCTCTTGTATAGTCGTCTAACCCCTAAATTCAAAGAAAAAGAGTTGAGTATATATTCCCCGAGTCTTTTCATTTCCATTCTACTCATTATATTGAGCCTAAATCAAGTTAAGTGACAGTCTCTAGTAACTACACCAAATGTTTTAGATAGTTATAACCATCAATTGAATAATACTAAAGATAAAAATCCTTATGTTTTAGTTAGAGTCTTAACATCATAAAAAATGACAATATAACACCAAATAGTGTGTTGGTTAAATGTTAAGTCTATTAAAAAATGGCATCCCTTCCATTTCGAAGGGTTCAAAGGATTTTGATTACTTCCAAATACTTTGGAAAACAAATGTATCTTTAATTTTGACATTGTAGGAGTGATTAAAAGGTTTTAGACACTCAACCATGAATAATAAGTTTTATAATAGTGTTACCCTTATCTAATACAATTGATGATTAATATTTTTTATGCATCTTGTCCCTTAAGGGATTTAATGATCCATTTTGTACATAGACCCAGGGAATGAGTATAAGTGTAAGAATACATTTTATGGAATATTTTCCCTATGGATAGGTGAAACATCCCTTGGATTATATACCCCTATACCAAGACAGAAAGACTATATGTGGACACTAACATTCCTTTGAATTCAGTTTAACCAATCATAAAGATAGAGGGAGAAGGGGTGTGATGCACCTTATTTCGAATTTTATTCTCGTTGCTTCCGATCCAAGATTAATCTCCAAAATCCATGGCGTAACTTGATACCTGGAATGGGTAGCAAAGAGAAACAAATATATGCTACTCTATTGGATTAGGTAAATAAAATTCATCTACAAAGATTGAAGGAAAAATTGTCAAGAACATGCAAGAATACACAAACTTGATGGAAATAGGCCAAGTATATTCAAATGATAACCCAAAGAGAATACATACAAACCATGGATTATTATGAAACCTATCCAATCTCTCCTCGTCTATCCCTTGCACAAATATACCAATATCAAAGTTTTGATACCTGAAAGATTCCTTTGAGATCATAGATTTGATATGCTCCAATACTTCACACCTTGGAAATCCCTCAATATATAGGCTTGAGAGGCACAAATAATATGATAAAATGAGGTATATGGTTGAGTATATGGCTCGTTGAGGCGTGTATCAGATCGTAAAGTGAATACCAAGAATGAAGGTCGAACACAGCTAACCCAATCTAAAGGTGTTGGACCATAAATTAAGGTGGAGGAGATCCCCTCTTTCTTTCAACAAGAATGGCATTCCCCCCTAGTGAGATATAGGTAACCATCCTAGAAATGGATATTCCCTATATTTTTAGAGGGGGAACCATGTGTGCAGTCCTAGTATGGACAGGGGAGTGTCACCCTTCATAAATTCTAGAAAAAGGGTTGAATGTTCCAGGGAAAAAGTGTTTTGACCTAGAAATGATGTTTTTCCTCCTCCCATATGAATTAGGGTTCATGAACAATTTTTTTAATGGTTTAAAGGTGTGTAAAGAACTCACAAAGTGAATGAGAAACTTGGGAAGGTTCATACAACACTTGTAATAGTGAATGCGACGCTTACCGCGGTGCATATGTCACTTTGTGACAATTTTTGGCACTTGTGACACTTAGGGTGTGAAACGCAAATGTGAAATTTTAATATGTGATAGATGTCCGATATAGTGTGAGGCTAGAAGAAAAATTTATGGTCAAAACACTTTATCATTTCTTCAATACAGGGGTGTTGGAGTGGGAGAACCTGGTAGAAGTTGAAAACTATGATCAAACAATATTAATATATGTTCCATTTTCAAAGCAGGCATACCTATGCTCAGAATATGAGATGAATCAAATAACGGTCTCTGACCAATACATTGTGGATCCATGAGAATATTGACTAAGGATATGGCCACAGAATATACAATTTAGGTCCATACCTCCATGACATGAACTGATCGAAGCCACAAAAAATAGCCAAGGATAAATGCCAAGGATACATGCCAATAGCCATTTAGATCTCTTTTACAATAGCCAAGGATAAATGCATAAGTGTGTTAATGATTTTATGATTGTTTGCGTATAGAAGATAGACATTTTCATTAGTTATTAATGATTTCCATTATGATTTCCATTTCTGAAGTTATTGCTTGACAGTTCCTCACATTTGCATCCACGTTGTTCCTTTTCCTTAGGTTTACGATTGATGATCCTTTCGTTTAAAGTTACAATAGTTGTTCCTTTCGGTAAAAGTTACACTAGTTGTTCCTTTCGGTTAAAGTTACATTAGCTATCCTTTCTGATTAAGATTACAATTGTTGTTTCTTTCTATAGATAGAGTAATTCGTTATTTCCTTTCCAGTAATCAGAATTCATAATTGATAGTTAATCTTGCAAGTCTTTACTTAGATTCAATTATTGCTTTTTAGTTAAGTGAATTCAATAGATTAATTAGTTCTTTTCCATTTTACAACATCTTAGTAATCATATCTCTATCGCATTAGTTCTTAGAATCTTTGGTGAATGGTTGAGGAACTTGATTGTTGATGAACTCAGATTTGGTTTAGCTACACGATTTTAGGCTACCTGCATAGACTTTGCTGATATTCTTGAGATAAAAGACGAATCTTCGGGTTGATAAATTAATGTTAAACTAAGGTTGTTTTTAGGACATATTTAGACACCAACAGATTCATCGTGTTTATTCGTAAATTAGAGGACCTAATTATAATTACTAACTCGAGGTCCATCACTATAAAATTTTAGCCAAATATTTTTCCTTGTGGGTGAAATATATCCTTCCCAAGATTGTTTCACTTGAGTAGTTTGGATTCATACTTGGGAGGTATTTACTTGACTATTCTATTGTAATATAGGAAGGTATGGATTAGACTATGTTATTACCCAAAGGGGGAATATATAGGGTTAAATGTATATGATATTATTTTGAAATTTGTACCCAAAATACTATGGATAGTCCTCTTTCAAATGAAATTGGTGTCATTGAATTTGGATCCTCACTAAAAAAGATATGACTATTTTACCCATAATACCTATTTGAGACTATTTATAGGACCAATATTGTTTCAATTGAGTAGTTTGGATTCATACGTGGGAGGTATATCCTTGAAAAATCCATTGTAATATGGGAAGGTGTGGATTGGGCTATGTTATGACCCAATGGGGGCACTATATAGGGTTAAATATATATGACACGACTCTAAAATTTGTACCAAAAATACCATGGATGGTCCTCTTTCAAATGCAACTGAAGTAATTGAATTTGGATCCTCACTAAATAATATATGATTTTTTTACCTAGAACACCTGTTTTAGACTACTTACAGTACTAGTCAAATAACTCCACATTCCAGAT
Organism: Picea sitchensis; assembly: GCA_010110895.2. Taxonomy (NCBI): domain Eukaryota; kingdom Viridiplantae; phylum Streptophyta; class Pinopsida; order Pinales; family Pinaceae; genus Picea; species Picea sitchensis. The sequence continues at coordinate 39,606 of SNQJ01S0000400.1, read as the reverse complement.
ACTATATCTTAGAAATTAAAAGGATCCAAATTCTAAAAATTTTAGCAGCACAAATTCGCTAAGTTTTCTCAGCATCTTGAAACTTTTAGAGTCAGAAACTTTAGAGAAACAATTTACAATGAAAATGGAAAGCTAACTCTTTTAAAACAAGTTTTAGGATTAGTCACAAGTCTTATCTTAAATGGATTATATATCTGAAATTATAGTGAACCATAATCTGAAATTTGTATCACTTGCACTAGGAGATGTCTCCTAATTCTTCACAAAATTTCATTGCATGAAACCTCCCAAAAACAATTATAGTGAAAATCCCAAGATGACTCGTTTAAAACTAAATTTAGGATGAGTCAAAAATGCTATCTTCCACATGTTATATCTACAAAATTTTAACGACCTAGAACCTATAATATTTACCACAGATACCATGAAATTTTTATATGTAACATCCAAATTCCACTATTTGAAGTGGCCCATTAGAAAATTTATAGCCAAAATTCCAGGATGACTTTCTTGAAGAAGAAAAATGCTAGGATCAATGCTTTTGATACCAAATTTTATGTTTCAAATGATTAAGATATTGAAATAAACTATAAGTACACACCATGTACACCAATTTGGGTGTGGAGCACAACTCCAATATAAATAAGAGAGATGAGTTACAGAATAAGTCCTTAAATAATAGGAGATCCTCCAAATACCCAAATACATTCATACATCACAATTCACATGTCTCCAATAATGAATACATGATCTCCATATATACCTATTCACAAATAGCACATGAGGCCCCTTTATAATTAGGATAACCCTATTACATATATATTTACACATTACATGTACACTTAGCCCCATTTATTCCCCCCCTTGGGGTCATATCATATGCATTTAAACCTATATATCCCCCCTTCTTGGTTCTACCCTAGTAAATAAACATATAAATTCTCCGAGAAATTTGTGTTGGATAAGGGGAAAAAGAAAAGGTGCCTTGTGTTTCCAGAGAGAAGAATACTAGAACTGAACTGGTTTATTATCAATGTTCATATTTCCTCTTAGAGGAATCCCCTCAAAATAATTACAATAAGCAATTGCAAAAACTAGGTATGTAGTCATAAAAAGCCTCTGAGTATTTAAATAACTACCCAATTGAGAGGAAAATTTGTTTGAAATCACCTCACCCTAGTCGAAATTGGTATCTTTTCGGAAAAAGAAATGGAGTACATACATAGATGAATTGGGTATGTGTGGGGTGGACTCGCAGTCTATTAGGTGTGAAAAAAACCATGATAATTCTTTATATGGATCTTCTAACAAAGATATGTCAATAGCTGAAAGGTCAATGGGCATATTGACAGACATACAAAAAACATATTTCAACAAATTTGAACCACCACCTTGAGAGTGAAGGAAGGAATCCACATCCAATAGCTTCATATTAATATTAGGAGTAGGGAGTTGGATCATAATTATAAAACATTTTGGGGTCAACACAACAAAATTCTTTCCCTCTACAATTGCTTGAATCATTGTTTTCCTCAAATCGTATCTCTGAGCGCACCACGATACTAGTTCTTAGAAGTCAAAGAAGTTTGGTACACAACCAACATTCACGATCCTTATAGTCCAAAGTTTGTTATTTTTCTTCTCCTCAAAACTTTTGTTTAATAAACACCGATAAGAATTAGACCAATAATTTTTTTTTACTTGGAACACTAAAGAGTTATTTGTACCCCACAAAGTGGCTCTTTCCTCCTCCTATTTTCCACACTTCTTATTTATTTGATGCACTTTTATATACATGAAACTATGTGTTATGAATTGTGGAGGTCGAGTCATTAAAAGGATAAATGCATGGAAGTTATTTACTAATATCTCCTTTCCACACATATGAATTACCCTCGAAATATGGGTGATCATAAATAAAAACCATATGAGTGGATCATTGAAAACCGAGATATTTAATTCATTTTAACTCAAGATAACTACCTTTACCTTACGAATTGCAACCAATAATCATGCCATAAGTGAGTTCTTGATTATCGTAAAAAGTTTGTGGCTTGTGAGAATGAGTTGTGAGGGAGTCCAGAACTGTAGGAATGTAGTAGTGTGAGAGTGAAAGAGAAGAAAGAATGTAAGTTATCCACACTAGAGTGTTAAAATAAACTAAGTAAAGGACCATATGGTGTGTGGACTTCAATTATTGCACAAGAAGGTTCAACGTGGAGTGCAGGGAAAGGTTATTTGTGGAGTGTGGGAACATGGTGATAGTGAAAAGAATCTCCTCATAAGGTATGAAATGATGAACACATCAATGAAATGGCTAAGTATAATATTTTTTGGAATATGATGGTTTAAGAAAATGGGAAGAATAGAGGATTGGGAAAATATTTAATACAAGGTTTGGGATTGAAAAGTCAGACATGAAATGGATAAACAAGGAGCCTCCCCTATTTCTTTAGGTTTCCCTCAAGGATATTTAATAAAGGGTTTAACAAGGGTTTTCCTTAGTGGAATTTTACTTGAACTAGAATTTATGTACAATAGATTAAGGATGGAAATCATACCTATGAATGAATTTATCCAATAATTATCTTGAACATATTGATGCATAATTTAAAAAATAAAGATAACATGAAATGATTTTTGCAATGTATTCATTTAAAATGAGTTTGATAAGAGAATTCATAACTAATTGTTAATTCTATTAGGACAAATGTTGAATCACTCATCAAATTAAAATTATCACAGGATATGCACTAATTCAAATTCAAAGGTTCAAATTTCATAACATATATATGTAGAGGAAAATAGAAGAAAAGAAATGATAATATCCACATTTATCTTTGGTTCATAGGTTGTTATTCCATGTTTAGGGACATACCAACCCAATAAATTTCTCCATATATAATTTCTCAAACCAAAAATGATAATATCCACTAACAAAAAAATCACTCACAAGACAAAATCCTACAAACAACACTTAATCCTCATTAATGTTATTGAAAATCATGATCATAATGGTTTGATCAATGGGGGAATTCATATTTTATAACCAACCAACCAAATATTAGTGCCATGATGAATAAATCTAACTTGAACCTGATTGGATCTACCAAATCCTAGAGATTATATGCCAATTAGACATTTCATCCACTAAATCAGTGAATTAATGACTCATAGAATCACCTTTTCAGTGGTCTCTCAGCGCTTTGGAGTTTGATAGGTTTATCATTGCATTGATGTGAAAGTGAATTTGGATGAGATATGATATAGAACCTTGGAATGTGTGCAAGGTCATATCTCCAATCAAATTTTGAATTGCAAGGAGTGCAAGTTTAAATGGTGTAGCGACAAACCCCATCAACGGTCGAGATCCACTTTGCTTTGATGCATTTAAACTTTTGTTTGTGAAATAAAAGTGATTTCCAATGGGTGACCATCAATGAAGTGAATTCACTATGTTATCAATGCTTCATTTTCACTTCGACATCAGTGTGATGATTTCATATAATAGCCTATATTTCTCTTTATCATGAGCATGCAACATGATTTTTGTTAGTGACTGAAACTCACTTTGATTTTGAAACACCAACTTCACTTTCATATCAACGTGAAAAAACAGTTTGACATCAGTGCCTACATTCCACATTCACTTCAGTGCTTCAACTTCAATTTCATACCACAACTCTTATATTTCACTTTTGTTTCAATTCATAACGTAAATTCATGTCAGGGGATAAAAACAATTGTAATCCAATTATGAAAGTGATAGAAAATTATCCCAATGGATAAGGCTCATAGACTTAGGATATTTTGGTTTTCTAAACTAGAAGATGCTTTCTAAACTACATGATATGCATCAAATCATTAAACATTAAATATGCAAAATCTACTTACAAAATGAAAGAAAAAGTGGTGCCAAAATTTTGTAATGACCCTGCTTAAATAAATGTATAGGATTATTAATTATAATTAATTTGATAATCTGACTGTCCTAAAATGTTAGCTAAACAATAATTGTTTCTTAATTAATATTAACTAATTAATTTTTGTTATTTATTTGTCCATATCTGTCAATGATTAATTAATTATTAATTGACTCATTAATTAATTAAGTAAAGAATTAAAGGGGGTTAATAATTTAATGTATTGAAGATTTATGTATACGGGGGGGGGAAGAAACATTAAGTGTGGGGATAAGATATTAAATATAGGGATAAGATAATAAATATAAGGGGATAAGATATTAAATATAGGGATAAGATAATAAATATAAGGGGATAAGATAATAAATAAAGGGAGAAGGAAATTAATGAAAGGGGGGAGTCGGTGAAGGGGGGAGATGACGAGAGGATTCTTACGGGGAGGAGGATCATTTTTGGGGAGGGGGAATCATTTTGGAGGGGAGACGGTGGTTCTGGTTTCTTTTCTTGGGTTTTCTAGTTCTGTGGTGGAGTTTTGCAGTCTTTGAGAATCATTGCAGGGGGCACCGGTTTGTTGGGGGTTTTGGGCACGGGGGTGAGGATTCCTTTTGGTTTCCTGGAGCTAGAGAGCTGGACAAGCTGCTCCTATCTAGATGGGAGGTTAGTCGGTTTGGGCATAGTTGGTCAGTGCATCAGGCAGCAACAAAGAAGCAGGCTGGACAACCAGGTCAATAGAGAAATTAGCATCAGGAAGAGGTAAATTAATTTTATTATGTTAAGTTTTTTTCATGATGTAGATAGATTTAAATTTTTGTAGAATATTTGTGCTTGTAGGATGTGAATGAATAATTTACACATAGAGAAGGGAAATATATGTTAATTGTGTTAAATACTTGTTATTAATTAAGTAGGGTCTCTACAAAATTTTATAATTTTAGGGTGTGTTGTGGACTCAACAAATGATGATTTATTGGATGAATCCAAAACCTCTACATATATACCTTTGGATGAGAGAATATCACTTTCAAATAAAACACACTTAGACTACAATTGGAACCCAATAACTACCCATAGATCCTCTTATATGTGATTTAGAAATAATTATTTTCCTTACAATGGGGTTTCAACTCTTGAAAAAGATAGAAGATAAGCATTTGCATTCAATAAAATTCAACTTTTATAAGGAAATAAATTTGGATCCATCTTCTAGTATCATTGTACAATTTAGGTAACTTCTAAGTAAATCTATCACCCTTCGAGTGTTGATCCACTACCAGTGAAAATCCATAGTCTCGAGGAGTCACATTGATATCACAAATCTTGCTCTCCTACCAATGAGCATCCATAACCCTGGTGGAGATATCTATATTTCCTCATTAATAGTATGTTTCACTTTGACAATTTCCTTTTCCTTGAACACTTTTTTTTTCAATATATATCTATCCATCCACATTTATTTGAGGAACTTAAGTGAAAAAACTTTTTTAATTCTTAGGCCCACAGGGGTGTATACCGATTGGCAAGTGTCGTGTAAATGGAAGGAAAATTGTAAAAAGGAGGTCTCAAGTTCGATTCTCACCTGATTTACCCGTGCCCCATGTTTGCAGGTTATGTGGACGCACCTGGAGGTTATAGAGGTAGAGGATGGGGATTGACCCCATGTCACACGAGTACAAAAACCGCGATTTGTCTATTCCGCCAGTCACAAAAAAAAAACTATTGAAATTCTGAGGATGATACTTGTTAATGAAGGAGTGAATTAAGCACTTAGGATTTGAAGCTTACCCTTTTCAAAACAACAAAAAACATTCATCGATTTCCTTTTATCATATAATTCATGACTTTATAGTTTATGATTTATCAATCCATTCACATTTGTCACAACTAATACCTTCACCAGAAAATAATTGTTTTTTCTCCAAATTATTCATAATCAAAACTGTGAATACTTTCTAGCTTCGAATCATGCTCATTGTAAGTTCATTTTACTTTGATATTTAAAACAACAAAGGAACATATTTGAGAACTAAATATCATGTTTCACCAAACACTAGAAACTCAACACCTCTAGAACACTTTGGGAAAAATAAAAAAAACTTGAACATGTGCACCATGCAACATACCATGTAAAGAAAGAAATAACTACTCCATATTATAAAAATAAAACATGAAATAAAAAATATCGCAAGCAAGACAAATGTGGAAAAAAAAACTATTGCACATGAAACAACTCATAAGAGTAGCTAGGTGAAGTATCGCTTCAATATTTGTCCATTGATAGGAAGGTAATATATATCACCTTCCAATATTTGTAGTCTATACATATTATCCCCTATTTTTTAGCAACTTAGTATGGGCCAAACCATAAGTTTTGAAAATTTGTATTTTTTCCTTTGGGTTCGTTAACTTTGTCCCATTTTAGAACCAAATCACCTACTTCTAAATTCTTATCACCATATTTATGTTTATAAAATTAGTGTTTCATGACCTTTTGTTGCGACATAAATTTGTTTTTTTTTCCTTTTTCATCTTGTTAGCACATGAAATGTATTGAAAGTAACCCTTATTTTTATTTTTCACTTTGTCTAGTTTTGTTAGAGTCGTAGCTAGTCTTCAGAGACTAGATGATAGGTCTTGTTAATTAGGTGATGTGATCATGAGTTATTATCAAAAGTGAGCTCTTGGATCATGCTACAGTCACACCAAACATTTTGAACTTATTTCACTACAGAAAATCCTCGTTTGCTGCCAAAACTTTGTTTTTGTCCAAAATTTTAAAATTCTTGCCCTTCGTTGATATCAAAGCCTTCTTTGTTGACAATAATTCTGATACTATCAAGTTTCTTATATTATAACCTTATTCTCTACCAAATTATGGTATGCTGCATAAAATACAGCTCACTACAAAACATTTCACTTGCTACTGAAACCTTGTTCTTTGATTAAACCGTTGATATTCTTTGTACCCTATTGAACCCTTGCTACTATCTATTCTTGCCAGACTCATTTTAACACTATTGATAGCCATGGAACTTGACAATAATATGAAGAATATAGATGCACACCTATATGACTGTGAGAAATCCATTGACAACAACATAAACAAGGTAAAAGTGTCCTTGTACCTCCACAAACAACTAAAGAATGCATACAAACAGAAAATGATACTACAAAAGGATAATAGAGTTCTAAAGAGGAAGTTGCACCAGGTGGAAGAAAGGCATGATAAAAGTGGTTTGGATGTGCCTTCACAAGTTGCTGCCAACTAACATCTGCTAAGAAAATTCCAATTTTACAATTTTGTAACTAATAGAATGATGAAGAATCTTATTTGGTAACACTCGATATACGTTGATCATGAAAAGAATGTTTGTTATGATGTTCAAAAAAAAAAAAAAAGGGGAGAGGACCTCTGGATAGCATTAAAAAATAGTCAAAAATGCTGTGATAGGCTCTAAATATGCATTTACATAGATTTCGCAGTGAAACCTTGATTTGCTATGAAACTAGCATACAAAAGAAAATTGCAGCGAATTCTAACACACTGCCAAAATATAATTTTCATCATACCTTGAAAAATTCGAACTGGTCTTTCCCCAAATGTGGTGTGGATACGCATCATCATTTCATTGATATACTGACAAAAAATCTTCCCAACCTAGTTCTCCATTTGGAAGAAAAGTAAAAAACATCATCTACAGGAATTTCTACAGCGAAATTTAGCATTTCAATGTGGAACTGCACAGTTAGGAAGATTATCCTTCATTTCAAGGTGACATCTCAAAGGTACTCTTTCAAGGATTAAGGGGAACATGGAGAACAAGTGTCTCATCCCAATATCAAGTAGCCTAACGGTTTCTAGAAGCTATTAATGGAATAAGACAAGATCCTAAAAAATATGAACTAGAAGAGTTTTTGTTGTAACTTATTGTAATCAATTTGTAGCTAGGGGAGAATCCAATGCAACCATCTCTTATTCGACCCCCTTAGACTATGATGCAAACCCCCTATTCCTCCTAAGGGATTCATGACCTCCTAGTCAGGATCTTCTGATTCTGGAGCCGAAATGGCCCTTTTCGTTCCGAACTGGAATCTTTCGGACGAATACACAAGTCCCTTATGAATGATCAATTGGCTTTTTCGGGTGCCAAGAGTGAGCTCCCCATAGTGCATGACCAAGGGCTATGATCAAGTGCCAAGTCGAACATGCGTTTATCAGGGACCGGGGATTCACGGGTCAAGTGTCTCGTCTTCTGGCCTCTCAAACCCCCGATAGCCGAAATGCCGAAATGGCTCGACACTCGCTCCTTCGGGATTTCGCGTTTTGTGAAATATGGATGCAAGGGATATCCTTTCTCCTTAGGGTCTCCGGTCACCAAAAATATGAAATACCCAGTGCCTATTTCTTTTCGGGATTTCTTGGTTCATGAAATCAAGATGCAAGGGGATGTCTTTTCTCCTTGGAGGTTTCGGTCGCTGAAAAGATGAAATGACCCAGCGCCTGCTCCTTTTTTGGATTTCACATTTCACAAAATCAAGATGCAAGGAGTGTCCCTGCTCCTTGGATCTTTCGATCGCCGAAAAACCAAAATGATGAAAGCCGAAACACCAAAATGATTGATGTTTGTCGATTTCGGGATTCGCGTTTCGCAAAGTCAGGATACAAGGAGTATCACTGCTCCTTGGAGTTTTTGGGCGCCGAAAAGCCGAAATTCTGAATGCCAAAATGCCGAAATGTTTTCATATTCGATCAACAACTCACAATAATTCCTGTGATTGACGGCTCACGTCGAATCGTGATTTCACTATTTCTCGATTCAGGGTTTTGGGGGACAAAACCTCCGTCCTTCCAACTCTCGGTACCCAAAGTCCTGAAATGAACATAAAGAACCTCTTGCCGCTAGCCTCCTCGCAACTCTACTTGATATAATGGCCTGTGGGGTTTCAGTGTTCCCCCTCGAGGATTCTCCACTGATGCAGATCGCTCCCTCTGCCTCGACCGAGACCTCTGCGCCGACCTCCCGGTCTTAAGGATTGTTCAAAGTTCACTCTTGAGCCGGAGTGGCTCCTTCAATTCTCCCATTGGAGTCCCCTTCAGTTAATTGGCCCACAGATCCTTTCTGCTCCTCGCGGCTTTTAGGCCCGATCACTGTTCTCTTTACGACAGAAGAATAGAAATCGGGGTTCGGGGTTCTCAAACTCCCGATGTCATGACCCTTTGGTTCCCGATCTTCTGATCTCCATTTTCCCAATATACTATAATCTCTGATCAACCTCTGGGCTAGGCTCATGGTCCACACGAGCTCTCTTCACATGACCTCCGTCTTATCACTTTTCGGGGTTTCGTGACTTCAAAGGCTGAAGTGCTTTGGCCTTTGATTTTCCCGATCTCACGAATGTCGATTCCCCGATATGACTTTTCTTTTGGGACTTTCTCTGAAAGTTGATATTGTTACCACGCGTCCTCAAAGATGGACGGTCCTTGCCGCTTCGGGGTTTCACCATGGAAATTCCCGAGGCCTCACTATGATGAGGTGACCTCAACAGGGTCCCACACGGAGCTCTCTTCCTTTCGGAAAATCAGGCTTCGCGATTCCAAGTTGCAAATCCTCCTTGTCTCCCTAACTCGCAAAATGTCGATCCCTGACTTCCCTCAGATTTCTGACACACGTCCCAAGTGGATGGATGGTTCAAATCAACCCTCAGGTTTCGCCAATTATATAAACCCCAACCACTTACCTATGTAAGTCCCGATGAACAAAATGTTGATGGGGCTTCTGATCTCGTCCACGTGTCTCAACTGATGGACGGCCCAATCGTTTACGGGATTTCCAACATGGATTTTCCCGATCTCTTGCTCGCAGAACTCTCGGTTTCACGAATGTCGAAATCCCGATGGCCACGCCTTGAGTTGAAACTTTCCTCCTCTCGTTCACGAAGCTTAAAATCCATGCAACTCCTAGCCAATCCAATGGCTGACGGGTCTCTGTGTGACGATCTGATAGTCCACAATCTCCTGAGCTTGAACTCCGGACGTAGTTGTAACCTTCTCTCTTCTCTGGTAGATCTGACGGCTGATGGGATTTTGCTAATCCTCCCCACAGATTCCTGACCATCAGTTTCTTCCCTTTGATGATTTCTACGAAGGAAACCAAGGACTCTTCCCTGGACTTATCCTCTTGCGCTACAAACTTCTAATGCCCCTCAATGTTTTCAAAGGCTTTACTCCTCCTGAGCTTCTCGCAACTTCGAGCCTCAAAGAGGATCTTTGCGCGCACTCCTTGCGGCAGCTCTAAGACACTTCCAAGTGCTGAATACCTTCAACTCTGCTCACTCCTGCAACATCAGTCCCTCACACCTTACTCAGGTTCACAACCCTGAGACTTTACCTTGCATGCGCACTCCTTGCACGACTCATGTGCCCAACTGCACTTCTGGGGAGATGAGAACAAAAGTAAACTATCTGAGCTTCAGAGATGCAACCCTGAATTCTTGTCGACGCACTCCTTGTGGACACTTCCACTACACTCCTTGCAGGAATTCTTACTCAGATGGAGAAAAAATTGAAACTCATTCCCTCTTCCTTTTAGACTTCAACTTAGAACATGAAATCATATACACAGCATATCAAAGCAAATGCATAACAGGAAGCAAATATTCATGAGCATAACATCAATACACAGAGAACAACACAAACCATGAATTTGAATCAAAGCTTTCTATTAATTCAAATGTCTATACATGGGTATTCTTACACAGCTCTCTGCATGCTCTTGCTCTTCCTTCTCCAGAATAATGTTACAATGCACAATGAGGGTGTCTATATCCCATTTCCCTCTTGCGCTCTCAAACAGTCTAATCTAGAATTAATTTCTATCTACCTGCATTAACTACTTTAAATTCCTCCTACCTACTAAGGATGAGAGCGTATGGCTCAAGGTCCCAATTACATCATACAAGTGCGTATCTTCTTAAATGACTTCATTTAAGATGGTGCAACAATCTAAGGGAATTTCAAAATTCGTGATGGCGTGTGTCTAGCTCTCTTTTGCCCCGCGATGGCTCGCTTGATGTGCGAGATGCTTCTGCATCATACTCCCTCGCTTGAAAAAATTCATGGGCTCCTATCCACGAGTTCCTGCACAGTCTGCCCATGCTTCTGTATCTCTACTTGATTCTCCCAGCTGGCATCTTCAACTGGATGGTTCTTCCATTTAACCAGATACTCAAAGTATTTCTTTCGCCTAGTCCTCTTGCCAATTCTTTTATCTAGTATGTGTTCCATCTGTGGCTTATCCGCAACTGGCATCTGCTTCGTCCACTGGATTACTGGTTGCTCATCTCCAGTCTCTGTTTCCCTAGCTCTATATGGGTACAAATCCAAGATATTGAATATCGGAGAAATTCCGATCCCATCGGGTAATTCAATCTCGTAAGCATTTACCCCACATTTCTTCAAGACCCTACATGGTCCGATTTTCTTCATCTTCAACTTATTATATGTTCCTCTCGGGAACCTTTCTTTCCTCAAGTGTGCCAGAACAAGATCACCAATCTTGAACTGAAGTTTTCTTCTATGATGGTCTGCCCTGCATTTATATTCCTGGCTTGAATTTCTCAATCGTTCCTTCACCTGGCTGTGAAGTTTCCTCATCGCCTCTGCGAAATCTTCTGCACTAGCACTCCTAATTGCGATCTGTTCCGAATCCCTCAGTTCAGAATTTCCTCTCGGCTGCATGCCATAAAAAATCTGAAATGGACTCTGCCCTGTGCTCTTGTTAACAGATTCATTATAAGAAAACTCTGCCTGTGGTCATATATTGTCCCACTGGTTGTGGTGTTTTTTCACCAGGCTTCTCAGCAAGTCTCCCAGACTCCTGTTCAACACCTCTGTATGTCCATCCATCTGAGGATGATAAGCTGAACTAAAAAACAAGTTAGTTCCCAGCTTCTTCCATAAGGTCCTCCAAAAATGCCCTATGAATTTGGTGTCTCGATCCGAAACTATACTTCTCGGAAACCCATGAAGTCGAATGACCTCTTTGAAAAACAGGTTCGCGATGTGAGTCGCGTCACTGGTCTTATGACATGGAATGAAGTGTGCCATTTTGGAAAATCTATCCACCACCACAAAGATTGAATCACAACTTCTTTGTGTTCTTGGCAACCCCAATACAAAATCCATGCTAATTGCATTCCACGGTCTCTCTGGTATGGGCAATGGTTGATAAAACCCCGCATTTTGTCTTCTTCCCTTCGAATGCTGGCAAACTCTGCATTTGTCCATGAATCTCTTGACGTCTGCTCGCATTCCCGGCCAAAAATATGACTCATTCATCTTCGCGAATGTTTTGTCATGACCGAAATGTCTAACCAATCCTCCACTATGTTTCTCTTTCAACAAGTTCTCCCTCATGGAGCATTTTGGAATACATAGTTGATTACCTCTGAACAACAATCCTTCCTGGATCATGTATTCTATCCATGAGCTTCTGTCTCTGAGAACTGGATTCTCAGCCGCTTCATATGACTCCTTAAAATCTGGATCATCTCTGTACATGTCCCTGAGGTCATCCAAACCCAACGTTTTGACTCGAAACTCCTGCAACAGCAAACACTTCCTGCTCAAAGCATCAACAACTTTGTTAGCAGTACCAGAAATATGTTTTATCACAAAAGTGAAATTCTGCATATACTCAACCCATTTGACATGCTTCTAATTCAACTTTTCATGTTGAGTCACAAACTGCAGTGCATGATTGTCACTATACAAGACAAACTCTTTGGGTATCAAGTAATGCCTCCATTTCTTCAATGCCTGGATGATAGCATAAAATTCCTTATCATAAGTGGAATATTTCAACTTTCCTTCATTCAGTTGCTCGCTGAAATACGCTATCGGCCTGTCTTCCTGACTCAAGACTGCCCCTATCGCAAATCCACTTGCATCGCACTTTACTTAAAAGGTATTTTGAAAATTAGGCAACACCAGAATTGGTTGTTCCGTAATTTTCCTTTTCAACAGGTTAAAACTCTTCGCAGCTTCTTCTGTCTAGTGAAAATATTTCTGTCTTTTCTTCACGGTGTCCATCATTGCTGCGTTAATTCCACTGAAATTTCTAATGAACTTTCGGTAGAAACAAGCCAATCCGTGAAAACTTCTCACCTCAAATATGTTCTTTGGTGATGGCCAATTCTTGATTACTTCCACCTTATCTGGATCCATCCTCAACTCATTTGCCGAAATAACAAACCCCAAATAAATGAGCTCTGTCTTCATGAATGAGGATTTCTTCATGTTTATCATCAGCTTCTCCTACTGTAATTTCTGCATCACTGTAGCCAAATGCTTCATATGCTCCGCTGCTGTTTTACTGAAAACCAGTATGTCATCCAAATACACAATGAAAAATTTCCCGATGAACTCCTTCACGACTTCGTTCATCAACCTCATGAAGGTACTTGGCACATTTGTTAAGCCAAAAGGCATAACAATCCATTCATACAAACCCTCATTAGTCTTGAATGTTGTCTTCCACTCGTCACCTTCTCTCATGCGGATTTGGTGATAACCGCTTTTCAAATCAATCTTTGAAAAATACTTCGCTCCACTCAAGCAATCCGTCAGATCATCCATCCTCGGCAACGGAAATCTATACCTGATGGTTATCTTGTTAATTTCTCTTGAATCAGTACACATTCTCCAACCTCCATCTTTCTTTCGACTGAGTACTGTTGGAACAACACATGGACTCAAGCTTTCCCTGACTAATCCTTTTTCCAACAAATCCTGGACTTGCCTCTTAACTTCTTCATTCTCCTGCGGCGTCAATCTGTATGCGGCTTTGTTTGGCAAACTGGATCCTAGTATGATATCAATATGATGAATCACACTTCTGATTGGTGGCAACGAACGAGGTAATTCGTCCACTACAATGTCAGCGAACTCTTCTAGCAATTCTTGAACCTCCTCTGGTAAATCATCCACTCTTGTGCTAGTCAGAACAATTTTCGGTTTCCTGACCACAATGAATTGTGGTTCCTCCTTCTTCTTGACCTCGGTAAGGAGTTCCTTCCAACTCGTGAGAAGTACAGTGTTGCTTACTTCCGTTTTTACCTCCTCATCCTTAATTGGAAGCAACATGTGTGTCCTCCCATTATTTTCTAGGGTGTATGTGTTCTTTCTCCCATCATGAATCACATTTCTGTCATATTTCCATGGTCTACCTAGAAATAGATGATAAACATCCATAGGAATGACATCACATAAGATCTTATCATTATATCCTCCTATCTTGAATTCAACCAAACATTGTTTAGTGACAGTTACCTGGTGTCCTTTTTGTAGCCATGAAACTTTATATGGGCTTGGATGATCAGTCATTTCCATCTCCAGCTTCTCTACCATCTCTGTAGATATGAGATTATCCATGCTACCACTGTCTACAGTGACCTTGCATACCCTATCCTTGGTTTTGCAAGCAGTCCTAAAAATTTTGGTCCTTTGGACTGAACTTTCCACCTCTTTCTCTCGTGTCAAAAGGAATTTTCACATCATCAACAATCTTCCACCTTCAGCATATTCTGCTTCAACATCTTGTCTCTGTGCCTCAACGATGTGAGCTTCTCCAATCACCTTCTTTTTATCTGTACACTCATAAGAATTGTGCCCATTCTTTCCACATGTGAAGCATGTGATTACTCCACCTCTTCCTCTTCCCCTACCTCTAGTATGAGGAAAAGTGTTACTATCAGCATAATCTCCTCTTTGCTCAGTATGTTTTCCTCTCTGTTCAACATATTGCCCTCACTGTGAGGTTCCACCTCTCTCAGTTCTTTTGTATTTAGGCTCAGACCCGAACTTCCAGTCCTCCTTGGGCTTCTGATACTTATCCTGGGCAACTGATTTGCCTCTGGGCTGACTTCTGCCTCGGCCTCTTTGACTTTGCTTTTGGCTTAGCTTCTCTTCCACTTTTAGAGTCATATGATAAGCATCTTCCACCGTTCATATGGTCAACATACTCATCTCATCCTGAATTTCATATCTCAGGCCATTCATATACCTAGCCACTTTTTCATCATTGCTTTCATGATGACCTGCCCTGATATTCAACCTGTAAAATTCTTCAATATATTCCTTTACTGACATCAGCTTCTATCTCAGGTTATGCATTATCCTAAACAAAGTAATCTGATAATCCCTGGGAATGAATTTTTCCTTCATCCTTGCAATCATCCTTTCCCAGCTCTTAATTTTCTACTTGCCTTGGCAACACCTATCCTCTTGTAGTTCATCCCACCACAAGGCTGCATGTCCTTTTAATCTCATGACAGCATGCTTGACCTTCTTGTCCTCTTCGACATCTTCATAGTCAAAATATGTGTCTAGAGCTCTAATCCAGTCTAGAATCTCAACTACATCCACATTTCCCTCATAAACTGGAATGTCCATTTTCGCCTTTGCACCCATTCTTACAACATATTTAAGCAAGCGTTCATTGGCTGCATCTTCTGCTGTGACTTCTTCATCTCCATGCCCAACATCATATTCACTTTTGGACTCACTGATATCTCCTACATCAACTGTGTGTTTTTGTCTTATCTCCACATCCACAAGTCTGGCGCGTATGTTATGTAGATCTATTTCTACTTCTAGATTCTGCACTTGTCTACCCCTTCCTCTGGACATCTACCTTTCCTCCTCTGGATCGGGTGATTGTCTATCTCTTCTCCTTGGCGGCATGGTGAATCTTCCTTCTCCCTACTACAGAAAGAAAAGAAGCTTTTCTAAGCTCTAATACCAAACTGATGCAGACTTCTCCCTCAGCCTCGACAGAGACCTCTGCGCTGACCTCCCTGTCTTAAGGATCGTTCAAAGTTCACTCTTGAGTCGGAGTGGCTCCTTCGATTCTCCCACTAGAGTCCCCTTCATTTAATTGGCCCACAGATCCTTTCTTCTCCTCGCGGCTTTTAGGCCCGGTCACTGTTCTCTTTACTACAGAAGAATAGAAATCGGGGTTCGGGGTTCTCAAACTCCCGATGTCATGACCCTTTGGTTCCCGATCTTTTGATCTATGTTTTCCCGATATACTATAATCTTTGATCAGCCTCTGGGCTAGGCCTGTGATCCACACGAGCTCTCTTCACATGACCTCTGTCTTATCACTTTTCGGGGTTTCGTGACTTCAAAGGCCGAAGTGCTTTGGCCTTCGATTTTCCCGATCTCATGAATGTCGATTCCCCGATATGACTTTTCTTTCGGGACTTTCTCCGAAAGTTGAGATTGTTACCACGCGTCCTCAAAGATGGACGGTCCTTGCCACTTCGGGTTTTCACCGTGGAAATTCCCGAGGCCTCACTATGATGAGGTGACGTAAACAGGGTCCCACACAGAGCTCTCTTCCTTTCGGAAAATTGGGCTTCATGATTCCAAGTTGCAAATCCTCCTTGTCTCCCTGACTCGCGAAATGTCGATCCCTGACTTCCCTCGAATTTCTGACATGCATCCCAAGTGGATGGACAATTCAAATCACCCCTCGGGTTTCACCAATTATATAAACCCCAACCACTTACCTATGTAAGTCCCGATGACCAAAATGTCGATGGGGCTTTCGATCTCGTCCACGTGTCTCAATTGATGGACGGCCCGATCGTTTACGGGATTTCCAACATGGATTTTCCCGATATCTTGCTCGCAAAACTCCTGGTTTCGCGAATGCCGAAATCTTGATGGCCACGCCTCGAGTCAGAACTTTCCTCCTCTCGTTCACAAACCTTAAACTTCGTGCAACTCCTAGTCAATCCAACAACTGATGGGTGTCTGTGTGATGATCCGACAGTCCACAATCTCCTGAGCTTGAACTTCGGACGTAGCTGTAACCTTCTCGCTTCTCTAGCAGATCTGATGGCTGACAGGATTTCGCTAATCCTCCCCACAGATTCCTGACCATAGGTTTCTTCCCTTTGATGATTTCTACGAAGGAAACCAAGGACTCTTCCCTGGACTTATCTTCTTGTGCTACAAACTTTTGATGCCCCTCAATGTTTTCAAAGGCTTTACTCCTCCTGATCTTCTCACAAATTCGAGCCTCAAAGAGGATCTTTGCACGCACTCCTTGCAGCAACTCACAGACACTTCGAAGTGTTGAATACCTTCAACTCTGCGCACTCCTGTAGCAGCAGTCCCTCACACCTTACTCAGGCTCGCAACCCTGAGACTTTACCTTGCCTATGCACTCCTTGCATGGTTCTTGTGCCCAACTTCACTTCTGGGGAGATGAGAACAAAAGTAAACTATCTGAGCTTCAGAGACACAACCCTGAATTCTTGTCGATGCACTCCTTGCGGAGACTTCCACTGCACTCCTTGCAGAGACTTCCACTGCACTCCTTGCAGGAATTCTTACTCAGATAGAGAAACAATTGAAACTCATTCCCTCTTCCTTTCGGACTTCAACTTAGAACATGAAATCATATACACAACATATCAAAGAAAATGCATAACAAGAAGCAAACATTCATGAGCATAACATCAATACACAGAGAACAACACAAACCATGAATTTGAATCAAATCTTTCTATTAATTCAAATGTCTATACATGGGTATTCTTACACATCTCTCCACATGCTCTTGCTCTTCCTTCTCCAGAATAATGTTACAATGCACAATGAGGGTGTCTATATCCCATTTCCCTCTTGCGCTCTCAAACAGTCTAATCTAAAATTAATTTCTATCTACCTGCATTAACTACTTTACTCCTACCTACTAAGGACGAGAGCGTATGGCTCAAGATCCTGATTACATCATACAAGTGTGTCTCTTCTTAAATCACTTCATTTAAGATGGCGCAACAATCTAAGGGAATTTCAAAATTTATGTTGGTGTGTGTCCAGCTGTCTTTTGCCCCGTGTTGGCTTGCTTGTTGTGGGATATGCTCCGGCATCATCCATCGTCTGTTCAGATCCCCAAAATCTCTTCCTGGATCTATGAAGGGTTAAAGCCTGAGCTCCTCTTTTTCAATCGCACGGTCTGCGGAAATTTCCACCGCGATCCAACACTCGACAATATTCTTCCTTCTGAGCTTTACTCGATTTTGACTTAGAATATTTCTAAGTCTACGAAGAGTCGGTCTTCGATTCTTCCAGGGAATGAATTCCAGGACTTTGACAACACTTCCAAGGTGTTATCTCTTCTACGCTCTGTCTGGTTCAGAAGTTGATAACTCAGATTCATGGCATTTTCTCCTTGGCTCGATGCACACCTTGCAGATCTCTCGGTGAAGAGAAAACAATCCCCCAACATTTCTCTCTAGCTCAATGCACACCTTGCAGAGCTCCTAATGAAGAGAAACAATTGAAACTGGAAAACACTCACTGTTCCATTCACTTTCTTATAAAGAATAAATTAACAGGAAAATACACATAGTCCAAGAAGAACACATTTGGATCAATTTTCCATTATGTTCTATTCATAAGTGCCCACTAGCTACATAACACATACAAATTTTAGTAGTTCAAAAACTAAGATCATTCTGCTCACTCGCAGTTTTCTCAGTGATGACTTCTCTCTCTCTTCTTCTCTCTTCTCATCTCTGCTAACTGGGCTTACAAACTTTTACATAACTCAAAATATCCCTAGGGTTTCTTTTCCTGGCTACTTGCCTACTCTAAACCTTATCCTATTCTATCTTAGATCAATCACTTTCCAGAGCCGAAGTGGAACTTCTGCTCTGTTTTACAATTTCAAAAACTTGCTTCAAAGGGAAAACCCGACATCGGTTCAAGTGTGTCTCCGAAGGTGAATTTCGGCATTGAGTGGAAGTGGATCCTAAAATCATTTGAACTGCGATGTTGAAGTTCCAGGAGAACTCTCACATGTTGAGTGGTCCCACCTCTGCGCACTTGCCAACGATGTTCCTACATCATACTCCCCTTGACAAAAATTCATGGACTCCTGTCCATGAGCTCCTCTACTGACCTCCCTTGCTTCTGGATATCAGCTTCATTTTCCCAACTGGCATCTTCTATTGGGCATCCCTTCCATTTGACCAGATACTCCAAATAATTCTTTCTCCTGGTGTTCTTGCAAATCCTATGATCTAGAATCTTCTCCATCTATAGCTTTTCTACCACAGGCATCTGATTCTCCCACTGGATATTTCCTTGATCTTCTGACCCTTATGTTTCGTCTTTCCTGTAAGGATACAGGTCTGAGACATTAAATATGATTGAAATTCCCACACCATCTGGAAGCTCGATCTCATAGGCGTTTGCATCGAACTTCCTCAAGATCTTACAGGGTCCTATCTTCTTCATCTTCAATTTGTTATATGTTCCCCTAGGGAACCTTTCATTCCCAAGAGGTGCTAAAACATGATCTCCCACTTCAAATTGAAGTTCTGTGTGACGCTGATCAACTCTGTGCTTGTATTTATGGTTAGAAATATGTAATTGTTCTTTGATCCAGCTATGGAGTTTCTGCATTTCAACAGCAAAATCCTCTGCTCCAGTGCTTCTGATCTCTCCCTGTTCCAAGTCTCTTAACTCAGATACTCCCCTGGGTTGCATTCCATAGAGTATTTGGAATGGGCTCCTTCCAGTGCTCTTTTTTGGTGAGTCATTGTATGCAAATTCTGCTTGTGGCGGAATCTGATCCTACTGGTTATGATGTTCTGTAACCAGACTTCTCAATAAATTTCCCAAACTTCTATTTACCACCTCAGTCTGCCCATCTATATGAGGGTGATAAGATAAGATGAAGAAAAAATTTGTCCCCATATTCCTTAACATCCTCCAAAAGTGACCAACAAACTTTGTGTCTCGGTCTGAGACAATGATCTTGGGTAGACCATGAAGTCTTACAACTTCTCTGAAAAACAGATTTGCAACATGTGTTGCATCACTTGTCTTCTGGCATGGGATGAAATGTGCAACCTTTGAAAACCTATCTACCACCACAAATATGGAATCAAATCCTCTTTGTGTTCTTGGTAATCCAAACATGAAATCCATGCTTATTTCATCCCAAGGCCTCTCTGGTATTGGCAATGGTTGATACAATCCAGTGTTCTGTCTTTTCCCCTTTGCATGTTGAAAGATCCAACATATGTTCACAAACGTTATCACCTATATTCTCATACCTGGAAAATAGTATGAATTTCTCAACTGTGCAAATGTCTTATTGTGGCCAAAATGTCCAACCAATCCTCCACTATGATTCTCCTTCAGGAGATTGTCCCTCATTGAACATCTTGGTATGCACAATTGGTTTCCTTTGAACAACAATCCTTCCTGAACCATATACTCTATCCACTGACTTCTATCTTTTAGTAGAGGGTTTTTACATTCTTCATAGGCCTCCTTGAAATCTGCATCCTCACAATACATGTCCTTAAGGTGTTCAAACCCCAAGGTCTCCACTTGGAATTCCTGCAGAATTAAACATCTCTTGCTTAATGCATCAACAACCTTGTTAGCATTCCCAACAATATGTTTTAAGAAAAAAGTAAAATTTTGCATAAATTCAACCCATTTTTCATTCCTCTGATTCAGTTTCTCTTGTCGGGTTATGAACTGTAAATCTTGGTTATCGCTATACAAGACAAACTCCTTCGGGACAAGATAATGCCTCCATTTCTTCAATGCTTGAATGATGGCATAGAACTCCTTGTCATATGTGGATTATTTCCTCTTAGTCTCATTCAGCTTCTCACTGAAGTAGGCAATAGGTTTGTTATCCTAACTCAAGACAACTCCTATTGCAACACCACTTGCATCATATCTTACCTGAAATGTCTTCCCAAAGTTCGGCAAGATCAGAATTGGTCATTCTATTATCTTCTCCTTCAGTATATTGAAGCTCCTTTTAGCCTCGTTTGTCCATTTAAAATACTTGTGCCACTTCTTTACTGTATCCATCATCAGTGCAAAAATTCCACTGAATTCTCTAATGAACTTTCTGTAAAAAATTGCTAAACCATGAAACATCCTTAACTCGAACATGATCTTTGGTGACGACAATTCTCTGATCACTTTCACCTTCTCTGGATCCATCTTCAATTCATTCGAAGATATCACAAAACCCAAGTAAATGAGCTATGTCTTCATAAAAGAGGACTTCTTCAAATTGATCAACAACTTCTTTTGTTGTAGCCTCCTCATCACTAGCGTTAGGTGCCTCAAATGTTCCTCGTTAGTCTTGCTGAAAATCAGTGTATCATCTAGATATACAACCATGAACTTGCCAATGAAATCTTTCAGAATTTTATTCATCAGCCTCATAAAAGTGCTTGGGGCATTCGTTAATCCGAATGGCATAACCAACCACTCATACATGCCTTCATTTGTGTTAAAGGCTATTTTCCATTCATCCCCTTCTCTCATCCTAATCTGGTGATATCCACTTTTCAGATCTATCTTTGAAAAGAAATTTTCTCCACTTAAGAAATCCATTAAATCATCCATTCTTGGTAAAGGAAATATGTACCTAATGGTGATATTGTTGATGGATCTCGAGTCTGTGCACATTCTCCATCCTCCATCTTTCTTTGGGATTAACACAGTTGGTATTGCACATGGGCTCAAACTTTCTCTGATTAATCCCTTATCCAACAATTCTTGGACTTGGCTCTTCACCTCCTCTTTTTCTCGAGGTGTTAATCTATACGCTACCTTTTGTGGTAGGCTTGCTCCTGGTATCAAATTGATGTGATGACTGATACTCCTGATGGGTGGCAATGAGTTTGGCAGCTCATCCACTACTATATCAGAAAAATTATCCAGCAACTCCTGAACTTCTTTAGGCAAATCACCCATCAATGTACTCATAAGTATGACTTTGGGCTTCCTCAACACAGTGAACTGCATCTCCTGTTCTTCCTTGACTTCCTTCAGGAGTTCCTTCCCACGCATGAGAAGTATTCTTGTGTTGGCTTCCTCTTTCGCTTTCTTCTCCTCCATCGGCAGTAACATATGTGTCCTACCATTCTTCTCCAATGTGTATGTATTCTTCCTTCCATCATGAATGACATTTATATCAAACTTCCATGGTCTCCCCAACAAAATGTGGTATACATCCATGGGAATTACATCACATAGGATTTCATCTTTATATCCTCCTATTTTAATCTCAGCCAGGCATTGTTTAGTAATCATTACCTGGTGTCCTTTTTGCAGCCATGAGACTTTGTATGGCCTTGGATGTGCAGTTGTCTTCAGCTCCAATTTCTCCACCATCTCTGTGGATACTATATTGTCAGTGCTCCCACTGTCAATGACCACCTTGCATACTTTATCCTTAGTCTTGCAAGATGTCTTGAAAATATTGTTCCTCTACACTGGATTTTCAATTTCTGCCTATGGTTTTAAGAGAACTTTTCTCAACATCAGGGAAGCTCTATCCTCTGCTCCTTCTTATTCAACATCTCTTTGTTGCGCTTCTGATATATGAGCTTCTCCTCCTCCCTTCTTCTTCTCGGGACATTCCCAAGACATGTGCTCTATCTTTCCACAGTTATAGCACCTTACTCCTCCTCTACCTCTTCCTCTAGAAGAGTTTCTTCCACCATTCTGTCCTCCTCATGAACTTCCTCCTTGTTCCGAGTGATTGTGTGGTTTCTCAACCTCATCCTTCGACTGGTGCGCTTTGTCATAGTTAAATCCCTTTCTTTTGCTTGGGACTGAGTTTTTGCCTCTTCCTCATTGGTTCTGCTTTTTGGTTAGCTTCTCCTCTTCCTTCAGCGCAAACTGATAAACATCTTTCACAGTCCTCACTGACATCATGCTCAGCTCGTCCTGGACATCATATCTCAAGCCATTTACATATCTGGCAATTTTTTCTTCGTCTCTCTCCCTTTGTCCAGTTCTGAAGTTCAGTCGGTAGAACTCCTCGGTGTACTCCTTGACTGTCATTCCTTTTTGTCTCGGGTTCTGTAGCTTCCTAAACAGATTGATCTGGTAGTCCTTGGGTATGAACTTAGCCTTCAATTTGGCTACCATCCTGTCCCAATTATTTATGCTATGTTTGCCTTTACTTCTCCTCTCAGCTTGCATTTTTTCCCACCACAGTGTTGCATGCCCTTTTAGCCTAGTGACTGCCTGCTTCACCTTCTTCTCCTCATTGAAATATTCATAGTCGAAATGCTTGTCCATGGACCTTATCCAGTCCAACAGTTCTTCAACATCTAGATTTCCCTCATACATGGGGACCTCTATCTTAGCTCTACCTCCCAATATGAAAACTGCTCTCAACAACCGTTCTTCTGCAACATCCTCTCCTGCAGCTTCTTCAGCCTCAAATTCTTCACTTTCTGCATCACTGACATCCCCAACGTTAGGTGCTCTTCTCTGTGTTGCTTCCATTGTCTCCATTTGAGTGTGAATCTCTCGCACTTCCCTTTCTACAGCACGATTCCCTAAAGGTGGATCTCGTCTTCTTGGTAGCATGGTGTTGACGGTCTGTCAAACATAGAGTACATCTTCGAGGTTTTTTGTCTCCTTCTTTTTCCTCCTTCGCCTGAAATCTATAGATGAAAAATGTGCTCTGATACCACCTGATGCAAACCCCCTATTCCTCCTAAGGGTTGCATGACCTCTCGGTCAAGATCTTTTGATTCTGGAGCCGAAATGGCTCTTTTGGTTATGAAATGGAATCCTTTGGACGAATACATAGGTCCCTTATGAATGCTCAGTTCGTTTTTTCGCATGCCAAGCGTGAGCTCCCCATAGAACATGACCAAGGGTTGTGACCAAGTGCCAAGTTGAAAAGGCATTTATTAGGGACTAGAGCTTCATGGGTCAAGTGTCCCGTCTTCTAGCCTCTCGAACCCCAAGTAGCAAAAATGTCGAAATGGCTCGGCGCTCACTCCTTCAGGATTTCATGTTTAATAAAATATGGATGCAAGGGATATCATCTCTCCTTAGGGTCTCTGGTCACCAAAAAGACAAAATAACCGTTGCCTATTCCTTTTCGGGATTTCATTGTTCACAAAATCAATATGCAAGGGGATGTCTCTGCTCCTTGGAGGTTTCGGTCGCCAAAAAGTTGAAATGACCTGACGCCTACTCCTTTTTGGGATTTCGTGTTTCAAGGAATCAAGATGCAAGGAGTGTCCCTACTCCTTGGAGTTTTCGATCATCGAAAAACCGAAATGATGAAAGTCGAAACGCTGAAATTCCCGGTGTCTGTCGATTTTGGGATTTTGCGTTTCGCGAAGTCAGGATACAAGGAGTATCACTGCTCCTTGGAGTTTTTGGTTGCTGAAAATCTGAAATGTTGAATGTCGAAACGCCGAAATGTTTTTATGTTTGATAAACGACTCACAATAATTCCTGTGATCGACAGCTCACGTCGAATCGTGATTTCGCTATTTTGCGATTCGGGGTTCTGGGGGACAAAACCTCCATCCTTCCAACTCCCGGCACCCGAAGTCCTAAAATGAGCATCGAGAACCTCTCGCCACTAGCCTCCTCGTAGCTCTACTTGATATAACAGCCTGAGGGGTTTAGTTGTTCCCCCTCGAGGATTCTCCACCATCCGTTCAGAACCCCAAACTCTCCTCCTGGATCTATGCTGGGTTAAATCCTATGCTCCTCCTTTTCAATATGACGGTCTGCGAGAATTTCCACCGCGATCCGACGCTCGACAACGTTCTTTCTTCTGAGCTTTACTCGATTTGGACTTAGAATATTTATAAGTTTGTGAAGAGTTGGTCTTTGATTCTTCTAGGGAATGAATTCCTAGACTTCGACAACACTTCCAAGGTGTTATCTCTTCTGAGCTTTGTCTGGATCAGATGTCGATAACTCAGATTCACGGCATTTTCTCCTTGGCTCGATGCACACCTTATAGAGCTCCTGGTGAAGAGAAAACAATTCCCCATCATTTCTCTCTAGCTCAATGCACACCTTGCAGAGCTCTTAATGAAGAGAAACAATTGAAACTGGAAAAAACTCATCGTTCCATTCACTTGCTTATAGAACATAAATTAACAGGAAAATACACACAGTCCAAGAACAACACATTTGGATCAATTTTCCATTCTATTCTATTCATAAGTGCCCACTGGCTACATAACACATACAAATTTCACTAGTTCAAAAACTGAGATCATTATGCTCACTTGCAGTTTTCTCATAGATGACTTTTCTCTCTCTTCTTCTCTCTTCTCCTCTCTGCTAACTGGGCTTACAAACTTTTACATAACTTGAAATATCCGTAGGTTTTTTTTCCCTGGCTACTTGCCTACTCTAAACCTTATCCTACGATATCTTAGATCAGTCGCTTTCCAGAGCCTAAGTGGAACTTCTGCTCTGTTTTACAATTTCAAAAACTTGCTTCAAAGGGAAAACCCGACATTGGTTCAAGCATGTCTCCAAAGGTGAATTTCGGCACTGAGTGGAGGCGGATCCTGAAATCAGTTGAACTACCACATTGAAGTTCCTAGAGAACTCTCACGTGTTCAATGGTCCCACCTCTGCGTGCTTGCTAATGATGCTCTTGCATCAGACTACAAAGAATAGATAGGATATATAGGATGAAATTTTGATTAATAAGGGGTTGGAATTTGGGATCTTTGAGAGTGTTATATATTTTTTTTGAACTTCTGCATATGAAAAATTTGCATATCCAGATTACAAGATTATCATACAGTGGATGATTACCTAACTTTGTTCTTCGTCGGTTCTACTCTTTTCTTCTTTATTTGATGGGATGCTCTATATATGTGGTACATTTACATATTTTTTTGATGTTCTATGATAAATGATTTATTACATGATATTATATCCATTATAGAATTATGTATTTCTTGGTTGAGAGGTTCTCGGTTAGGAAATATTCTTCAGTGAACTATTCAGTCAAAGATAGAAGATATATTGTTTGGTTCATGGTGGTTTTTTTTATTTTATCTTAATTTTCATTCACATGTTTTCATGCTAAACAAAAGTTGATTTATCCCGTCTTGTTGGGACACAGGCCATTATTGGTTTGAATTGGAGAACTCATCTCAAATCTTCTCATATTCTTTCCAGCTTATTTTATTTAAACCATTATGCTCACTTCAAAACTAAATGGGTATTAGGCTTGTTATTAAAGAAGTCTAAGAGAAAATCCTAGTGCTAACATTTCTGGCACCATTTTTGGGGAACAAATACATGAATATATATTCCCTGGGATATACAACAAAGACTATGACCAACACTTGATGGTGAACAAGAGTTGGTGACAAAACAAACTACAATTTTTCACCATAGACACTCCACATGTAACACACACAGACTCACACCGGTCGGGCATGCCACTCCTCAGATGCTTTACTTCACTGTGAAACTATCTTTGTAACATTCCCAGCCTACAAAGGCTAGGATACACGAGGGAACACTTACGCTCTCTAGTTGCCGAACATACTGTAACATACGTAGTATTCAACTGAGTTATTCCACATAAATTTTCTCTTCAAACAGCATGCAATTATAACATATACATACAACACTCTTGTGGAATATTTACATATGACGTAAACAAACAATTACATTCTGTAAATATATGATTTCATACTGAAATAACAGTAAAACCAGACATGCAGCATTTACAGGGAAATACCCATAAACATACAGACAATTATAATCACACATATGATAAACTGTAACATAAGAACGTAAATAACCATGCAGTAAGTAAATTTATCACACGATTGGTACTTATCTTGGAAATATTTCCACCAACTACGTACAGACCGTCCATGAACCTCCCAGCCTTAGACTACACTGGTCATCACTCTCAACAGTGAGTCACCCCCGAGCTGGGGCTAAACTCCACCTAGGTAAATGGATTCCTAACCAGGCTAAAGGATCATGGACAATAGGAAAGACTTCATCTCAAGTGCTCACTCAACTAATAGCCTACAACCTCTCATTCCCCACATGCCTATTCCACCCAAGGAAGTGTGCCCCTTCTCTACTCAACAGTCCCTCAGTCGCCCCACTTCCTTTCCAGGGCTTCAACAACAGACCAGACGGGAAGTCTCAAAGCACTGTAGTTGCAGTTTAGCACCTTCAAGAAATCAATTCCCAACAATTCTCTCACTCAGATAATTTCCCACGGGCCTGACAACCCACCTCTTCAATTTCCCACGGGCCTGACAAACGGCTTCTTCAATCCTGCTCCCAAGATAACCATGTACACCAACATGAAATGGTTATGGAAACAGTCTCAGATACTGTGAAATGAATGTCCCAAGGATAATTGACTGCCTGAGTGAAAATGGTCATGGAATCATTGACTGGATGACTGAATGATGGAAGGAATCATGGGCGAGATGATCGTAAGAATCATCATGAGAATGATGGTAAGGATGGTCGTCGAAATGATGGTGAAGGTGTTCAAAGAGATAAGTCCCCACGATATGTATGCATGTCCCCAACTTTACACTTTTCATGTTGGAAGCTACTTTGGTCCACTTGTTCCCAACTTTAGAACTTAGGATAAAATAATTATCCATACTTTATGTTTTAAGAAATATTAATATAATATTCCTTTTTGGCTTAAGTTTTCTAGCTTATTCCTTTCGCTTAACTTTTGGCCCTCCCTTTCCCTAACTAGTGAATTTTAGTCCCCCATCTCTTTTATCATGGTCGGTCTGCATGTAGTGATGTGATTTATATTAATCATGAGAGATATACAAAATAGGCGCATTGGCCTTTAACATCTAGGTGCACTAGCCTAATTCCAAAACATAAGCATCCCAACTTATAATAATTGTCTCACTAGCCTATAATACATATCATATACATGAGGTTCGTTGACCCCCATACTACGTGCACTTTAGTTATTGCGCATGGTATCCAATTATGTGCACACTACATCATTTTACTGTGTAGTACATGCGCACACTATGCCATGAAAGGTGCATTACAAAAGTGATGTCAAAATAGATCACTAGATTAAGTACACTTACATTACATTTACAATTGGGTTTGGCCGAGGGATATTACAATCCCCTCCCCTTATTTATGCACTAGCCTCAGTGCATCATATATCCATATACAATAAAGTTTTCAAAAATCCTCAAAACGATGTGGGTATTATGTCAGCATTGCATCCTCATGCTCCCAAGTAGTGTCCTTGGGACCGTACCAGGTCCATTGGACCTTTATAATCCCTATGGCTCGATTTCGAAGATGCTTGATTTTTCGGTCCATAATGTGCACCAGATGCACTTGAAAAGTTCCTTCTTGCTCCACATGAATCACATTCCAATCAATAACATGATTAGCTTCAGGTATATATTTATTTAGCAATGATACCTGGAATACATTATGGACATACATAGATGCAGGTAATGCAATCATATAAGCAACTGGGCCAGTCCTCTCTAGGATTTCAAATGGCCCACAAAATCTAGCTACCAACTTGGCTCAGCTTCCCAACTTCAGGGAACTGTTGTTAGCTTTCACCTTCAGGAAAACATGATCACCCACTTTGAACTCTCTGTGGGTTATGCTCTGATCGGTATAACTTTTCTACCTATCTTGGGCAGCTTTTAAATTATTCTTAATTTGTATCATTTGGTCTCCATCTCCTTGAGAAACTGTGGCCCAACTACTGTCCTATCGGTTAGATTATCCCATCTCACTTGAGTATTTCACTTTCTGTCGTAAAGTGCTTCAAATGGGCTCATCGTCAACGATGCCTGATACCCATTGTTGTAAGTGAATTCTACCAATTGTAGGTAGTCTTCACATTTCGATGGTTTGTCCATCACATACATTCTCAGTATGTATTCTATCACTCTTTTCACCCTCTATTTATGTCCATCAGAATCGGGATGATAAGATGTACTAAAGCTCTAATTCATTCTGAATCCTTTGAAAAATCGTTTCCATAAATTCGAGGTGAGTTTTAGGTTTTTGTCAGAGACAATTGTTTTAGGAATTCCATGCAATTGTCCCACTTCCTTCATGAAAATATCAACAACATCTGTTTCCTTGTGAGTAGTTTTCAGTGGAATAAAATAGGCATCTTTTGTAAGCTTTTCCACCACTACCATGATTGAATCATGCAGCTTTCCTGTTCTGCGAAATCGCATAATAAAATCCATTGCCAACACTTCCCACTTCCATTCAGGAATGGGCAAAGGTTGCAGCAACCCTGTTGGGTGCCTATTCTCATCTTTAACTTTCTAGCATTCTATACATATAGCGATGTATTCAACGATATCTCTCTTCATACCTAGCCAAAAGTAATGGATTTTGATCGCTGCCACAATTTTCTGATATCCAGGGTGCCCTACATAAGGGACATTATCCATTTCATGCAAAATCATATGTTTCAATTCCTGGACATTTGGAACATAAATTATTTTCTTGTGCAACAATATTCCATCTATTCTGTAACATTTCTCCAACTGCAATGCTGAAATATCTCTAATGGTTATTGTTTTGAGAATTCCTTGCACTTTCCTTAGTTTCCCTTCCTCATCCAAGCAAGTAAATGATTTTTTGTGACAGTCTAAGAGAGCATGATGTTGGTCCAACCAATCCATCCCAATTAGACAATCATAGGAACCTAAAGGAAAGATGTTCAAATCTTCCTTGGTGTTCAGCCCATTCATGTCCATGAGGCATGACTTAACCATGCCATTAACTTTTCTTTTGGATCCTATAGCCAGCTACACCAACCAATATTTTCCATGCTTTCTTATTGGAAAATGCAAACTTTCCACCATCTTTGGGTCTATATAACTATGACTAGCTCCTAAATCAATTAAAATAGAAATGGTTTGTTTGTTGATCATACCTTCTACTTCAATCATGTGGGATTGATACTCTGGTTGCTTGTTATCTGGGGCTGCATAGATCCTTGGCACATATCTACTCATCTCCTCCATTGTTTCATATTGTTGTACATTGTGAACATTCCTTCCTTTTTCACTTTTGTGAGGACAATCTTTGAACCTATGATCTCCTTTACAACCCCAACATTGAATAGGTGGTTGTCTTGGCCCTTGACTCCTTATGTCAATAGTTATAGGTTCTTTAGGAATTTTCTATCCCAATGGATTATTTCTGAAGAATGGTGGCTTAGATCCCTTCTTCCTCTAATCCATCTTGAATTTCTTTTTGTCTTCCCAAGCCTTTTTGAAAGTTGGCCTTGTTTTCTACTGATCATATAGCCATTTAGCTCACCTTATGGTCTCTTCCAATGTCTTGGGTTCATCATATTATATTTTTTCACTGATGAATGATGGCAATCCACTCAAATACCTTTGAATTTTGACTGTCTCATCCTTGATGAATGAGACATACTTCAATAGTTCTAGAAACCTTCTCTCATATTCATCTATGGTCATACTTCCAAGCTTGAGTTCAAAGAACTCTTTCATTTTCTTGTCGTAGTATCTCTTAGGCAAGTATTTCTTCTCAAAATACCTATTGAATTCCCTCCAAGTAGCGCTTTTATCTTTAATGTGTTTCACCTGCACAAGATGACACCACCACATGGATGCCTTTCCTTTGAGTTGATAGATAGCAATTCTACCCTCTACATGAGAAGAATAATTATGCATTTGAAAATAATTTCTCATGCCCAACAACCATGTTTCTGCATCTTCATCCTTCTTGTGCTCACCATCAAATGTAGGAGGTTTGATTTTGTTCATTTATCCTCATAGCTCATCCACCCCAGACCTCTTATGCCTTCTGACATGGGATGGACTTGAGCTACTTCCCGTTCTCTTAATGTAATGCCTTGGGGAATGATGGTGGTGTCTTCTTACACTTCTTGGTTTTGTTTTCTCATCCGAAGGCTTGTGACTTCCATATTTTCTTGAGCCACTCTCCTTAACCAATTTATTTTCTATTCTGTTCAAGCACTCCAATAACTTCATGTTGAAGTCATCCTATTTCTCCTTGGCTCTCATAAGCCTTTCATTATCATCCTTATGGCTTTGGACATCCTTCTGCAAATTTTTAATGGTCTCTACCATATTCATGTTTTCATTCCTTTCTTCTCCATATACATTGGAGTTTGTTCCTTCAATGCCCAAATGGACATCCATCCCTCTGCTCTCATCTAGCTTACTATAATTTTTGTGTGCCTCTTCCATTCCCATGGACTCTGCACTAATCTGATCTGATCTAGTTGTTGTTAATTCTGCAAAACGTGTAGCCATCAAAACTTATCAGGTTAACAATTCAACAATTCATGAAAAATATGAACCGTTTTGGTTCAATATATACATCAGAGTTATCTCTCCTGATTTTCCTGTGTTATCACCATGACAATTCTAGATAAGACACAAGTCTTGATAACATAGACGTTTGGTGCCTTCAAAGATACATCTGGGAAAAAGCCAGTTTTCCAAAACCACTTTCTTTAAGACACGGTATCATGTGTTTCAAAATGTCAAAACCACCACTCATGGAATGGGCGATGACTAGTCAGATCACCTCGTTTCACTCATTTGGTACTTCACAGTTGTATGACGTCAGTTGAACGTTTCCATATAAAAAACTCAAAAGCTAATCATTTGAAATGGATTATCTGAGCATGGAAACCCAATGCACTTGTACGTAGTCTATATGTGCTTCATAATTGGGATTCTATAACTACCAATCCTCAAGTATGGAAACATCAGTTTATCCATAAACGAAGTAATCTGAAAATTTCTCAAATTTTTTCTCTCTGAAAAATCATTTCGGTATCCATAAACTGAGGTACATGGACAAGGATAAATCCAATGAGACTAGTTATTCGAGTAACATGATAGAATTTCCTGTGAATAAGGAGTAAAGGGTACTTGCTCACATTCTAGCGACTAAATTCCACACAGAATCGGCTATAGACTCGCAGTTGGAAGTCAGGATGAATCCCACTATGAAGTATTTAGTCATCAACAGGCTAGCTACTAAGAAGAAAAGGAGCAAGCGACAGAAGAAGGAAACCATAGCTGAAATGACCGAAAGTGTTGGAGAGAATCAACCAGTCTTGTTAGATTCTTTAAAGGAGGAGATCGCTAAGCTTAAATGAGTCCTCAACTAAAATTAGGTATATTTCATTGAATTTTGGAACAGGGGGGTAGCAGAGGTAAGGGACTCCAGAGATGATAGGCTTGTTCTGAAATAGTCCTTTTACAATATGATAAATGTTATCATTCCCATTTTTTTGTAATTTTGGGATTAATATGATTATATAAATGTAGAGGCGAACTTTGGACTGATTATTACAAGATTCTAACTGGTGGTGTTATGAGTCTTGTTTTCTTTCATAGTATGTTTTTCTTGTAATCTTATATTTCACTTCCATCTATATGAATCAAAGGAATATAAATCTCGGAATTCTTCCGTGAAATGCTCTCATCTTAACAATTTAGATTATGTTTATTTCTTCACAACCAACTCTGAATTCATTTTAAATAATGCTCTGATGTGGTTGAGTGTTTCTTTTTCCTCTAATATCATGCAAATTTTCTATTAACTTAGATTCATCGCCTTCCAAATGACTTCGCGTGAACAAAAATTCAACATGTATGCCCATATTTATCATACACAACAACACTACAAGGTAAATTGTAGTTCTGTGCACCTATATCCCCTATGTATTTCTTCTCTATCGTGCCAATAACTTGCATGCAATACTTTTGCAATGTGCGCCAATATCAACTACGCACAATTTTGGTATCGCGCATTGATATTCCACATGTAGTTTTCCCTATGCATTGCACCATGCCGAAGTTCAATATGCCTCACCGCGCACAATAATATGCGCACACCATTGACTACATTTTTGTGAGATAACTTATACTCATACTATGCACACACCAACTAGTTCCTCTGTGTTTTGACATGTTGCACACACCACGTGCAGATTACTATGTGTGTGCTCACCACGCAAATGCTAAATTCAGCACGTGCATCCACACACAATACTCTTCTGCTTGGCACCACAATTTACTGCGCACACCTGCACGACAACATTTTACGTGCAGTGCAAAAACTTTCCTTGGACACTCTATGACTTGAAAATTTGGCCGCTTCGAAATTTAATCTTCTGTGAATATTCGCTTCAACTGAAACTTTCTAGCTCATCTAGGCTCAGTGTTGGAACTGAAGCTCGGATACCATACTGTAACACCCTCGGCCTCACACCAGCTGGGCATGCCACTTCTCAGACGCTTTACTTAGCTCTCAAACTGTCTTCGTAACATTCCTAGCCTACAAAGGCTAGGATACACGAGGGAACACTTACGTTCTCTCGTTGCGGGACATACTGTAACATACCCAGTATTCAGTTGAGCTATGCCACATAAATTTTCTCTTCAAACTGCATGAAATTATAACATATACATTCAACACTCTTGCGAAAGATTTACATATGATGCATAAAAACAATTATGTTCTATAAATATATGATTTCATATTGAAATAATAGAAAAAACAGACATGCAACATATACAGGGAAATACCCATAAACATACAGATAGTTATAATAACAGATATGATAAACTGTAACAAAAGCATGTAAATAACCATGCAGCAAGTAAATTTATCACATGATTGGTACTTATCTTGGAAATATCTTCACCCACTGCATACAGACCATCCATGAACCTCCTAGCCTTAGACTACACTGTTCATCACTCTCAACAGTGAGTCACCCTTGAGCTGGGACTAAAATCCACCTAGGTAAAGGGATTCCTAACCAGGCTAAAGGCTCATGGAAAACAGGAAAGACTTCATCGCAGGTGCTCACTCAACTAACATCCTACAACCTCTCATACCCCACATGCCTATCCCACCCAAGGAAGTGTTCCCCTTCTCTGCTCAACAGTCCCTCGGTCACCCCACTTCCTTTCCAGGGATTCAACAACAGACCAGACAGGAAGTCTCAGAGCATTGTAGCTGCAGTTTAACACCTTCAAGAAATCAATTCCTAATAATTCTCTCACTCGGATAATTGCCCACGGGCCTAACAACCCACCTCTTCAATTTCCCACGGGCCTGACAACCCGCTTCTTCAATCCTGCTCCCAAGCTAACCAGGTACACCAACATGAAATGGTTATGGAAACAGGCTCAGATACTGTGAAATGAATGTCCCAAGGATAACTCACTGCCTAAGTGAAAATGGTCATGGAATCATTGACTGGATGACTGAATGATGGAAGGAATCATGGGCGAGATGATCATAAGAATCATGGTCAGAATGATGGTAAGGATTTTCGTCGGAATGATGGTGAAGGTGTTCAAAGAGATAACTCCCCATGATATGTATGCATGTCCCCAACTTGACACTTGTCATGTTGGAAGCTACTTTGGTCCACTTGTCCCCAACTTTAGAACTTAGGATAAAATAATTATCCATACTTTATGTTTTAAGAAATATTAATATAATATTCCTT